>QLON01000297.1:0-10710 GCA_003313675.1 Termitomyces heimii | reverse complement strand
AAGACCAGAGGCGCGGAGGAATGTAATTTGGTAATTAACATCCGGAGGTTGTGAGTCTGTCCATTGGCAAAAGTAATGGGCATACGCACAAAGTGAGTGACGTCCCCCACCATAAAGGCGTCCCCGTCAAAGAGGCAGAGCTGCACCGGGACCAGAAGTTGTTGAGTGGGTTCCAGGGCAAGGGTAGACCATGTTTCATCAATGAAATTGTCAGTGGTGCCACTGTCGACGAGGGTGTTGAGGGGGGTTCTGGAGGGGGTGAAATGGGTTTTGAGGAGGAGGGAGTGCAAAGAGTGAGAGGGTAGGTAAGCTGTGAGGGTGTCCTGTGCAAGTGTTGTGGAACGGAGATGCGAGACCGGGGCGGAGAAGACATTGGGGTCAATTCTGTGATTTAGGGCGTCTTCCGGGTCTAAATTGCTAGGTCATTTTCCAAATACTTGTAGGTGGCATCCTCCCCTTCAAAGGTCCAGGTGGTGCATCCCATAACCTGGCATTGGGGGCACTCGGAGATGAAGTGGTCTTTCTCATCGCAGAGTATGCAAACCCCCTCCCTCCTCTGTCGTTTCTGTATGTCCTTCGGAACCTTGATCCAGGGTCGTCCCTTTTTTGGGAGCCAATTGGCCTGGAGGGCCTCTTCATCCTGTTTGTCGGGGAAGTCGGGGCCTTCGAAATCTTCCAGGGGTTCCTCGGGACTCGGCGGGTTGTCCGGGTCGTTGGTGGCCACGGCGGTGTTAAGTCAGGCCTGGGGGCAGGCGCCGCTGCCAGAGTTAGCATTGGGTGGACTGCGACTCACCGGGGGTCTGCCACTAGGAAATGCAGGGGGGTTGTTGCTTTGGGTTTGGGAGTTGGGGTTTTCACCCAAGGACCATGGGGTTCCTCCCCTGGGGTTCCAGGGGGCTCAGGAGTTTGAGTACTCGCTGCGATCCTCCCAATATCATTGGTCAATTTGCATGACGAGGGCCTTGTATCCATCGTAGGAGGGTTGTTTCGGGGCGAGTTGGAGGATGTCCTTGATACGCTGTGGCAATGCACGGCAGAGGGCGTACCAGAGGGCGCTGTAGTTCCAACCTATCTCGTAAGCTTCCTTTTTGAAACGTACGATGAAGGTGGTGAAGCATTCTTTGGAGCGCATCCGGAGGTTGAAGAGGTTGTCTTCGGCCTCAGCCATGGTGTCGTAGATCCCAAACTTCCTAGAGAATTCGTCAATGAAGGCTTGCCAGTGAGAGAGTGCTAGGTTGTTGGGGTCGAACTGGATCAGGGCAGTGTAGTGATCAAAGGCGATCCCCTGAAAGTATAAGGCAGCGAAGGCCACCCGGGAGCTGTCAACCTGGAAGGTGAGTGGCTTTGCCTGAAACGTATTAAGACATTGAGTGAGGAATGTACGCCATTTCCAGGGGTCTCAGCCTGTGAATGCATTGGGTTTTTGAATGTCCAAACGCCCTTCGCGGGCGAGGGTGTCACGAATGTTGTCGGGGCTAGTGCCATTGCAGGGAGGGGGGCCAGCATTGTAGTAGTAGTAATAGTGGTTACCCCTCCCTCCATGTGGAGGAAAGGCGCTAAGGGCGGGGTCTCCTCCGGGCGGCTCACCTGGGGGTCCATGCCTGGGAGGTCCATTGTCCCAAGGAGGTTCATTCTGACCAGGGAGAGGCCTGGGTCTCCATATAGGTGGTGGCGGAGGGGGCCAGTGTGAATTAGGCGGTGTCGGGTTAGGTTGAGGAGGGCCCGGTGCTGGGTTGGGTGGAGGACGTTTAGTCTGGGAGAGTCGCATTTGCACCAGAGGTCATGGGGGGTTCTGTAGGTCAAGGTGAGGCGGCTGGTTGTGGTGGAAGCTGGTTTCCGGAGGGGCTGAGGCGGACATGGGGGGCTGTGCCGGGACAGTCGCAGGCGCGGAGGGTTCTTCGTTGTTGCCATGCATGGGCTCGTCAATGTAGCACAGCGTGTCGTCCGTGCTGGTGGTGTTGGCCCAGGATCTACCGGGGCTCGCCAGGGGCAGGGATCGGGTATTGTCCATTCATGGGAGTGGCTCCAGGGGTCTCTGGGGCTGTCCCCAGGTCTCAAAAGTGCTAGGGACGGAGTTAGCCCTTCAGCGAGTCAACAAACCTACCATGCGGGCGGCGGGCTGGTCGAATAGCCCTCCCGCCGGGTTGAGTGACCGCAGTATAGCCGAGGCATTTTGTTGTTCCTCTCGTTGTCATTGCCCCGGAGTGGGGGCAGTGGGGGCTGCCGGGGCCGGTTCCGGGGGTTCCTGTCAGATGTGAATTGAACGTCCCAGATCCACGGGGTTGTTGAGGGGTCGGGGAGAGGGAGACGCGTGGACTTCATCGAGTAATTGATGCAATTCTTTGTGGAGGATTGTATTGCATCGATACATTGCCATAGTCTGTTCTGGGAGTTTTCCTTGTGTGAGGCAATCCCCGAATTTGACCAAGCAGTGGGCCCATTCCTCCAGAGTGCCTACAAAGTCATCGTGTCCGAAATCCGTGAGTAGCACCCTCGCCCGCCTCGCGAAATCCTCTGGTGAGATCTGGAGCGAGCGTAGTACTTCATCCTGTTGCCGTTCGTACTCCTCGAGGCGTCATTATCCTACGGGCAAGGGAGGGGTCCTAGCGAGTGGGGCAGTGGTCGGGTAATGTCGAGGGGGGTAGTCATGGTTGGGAGGTCCCAGAAGTTGGGGGGCAGGGCGCTGATAGCCGTAATAGGGGGTAGGTGCAAAGGGGCCCTCACTGGGGGGTACCAGGTGAGGTCTGTTGAGAACTGGTGGGGTCTCCGGCAGGCCCCCCGGGAAGCTCTGGTATGAAGGGACCTCCACTAATCGTGCCATGGCTAGGTTGGGCGGGGGGGCCTGGCTGACCGAGGGCCCCAGATTGTAGAGGGATGGGTCGAGGGCCCAGTGGTGGTGGAGATATGGTGGTTCGTATGGGAGGGGTGGGTAGGCAGGGCGGGGAGTCTGCGTGGAGTAATGATCTGAGACCAGACACCCATAAGGGTTGGTCTGGTAGCTGGTGGAGTAGTAGGTGTGAGTATATGTAGCCATCAAGAATGGTGTAAGGAGGGAGTCTTGATATTATGTCAGGTTCCGCTGATTTGGAGGCTTTCCAGGAAAGCAACGCCCTTACAAGGCAGACTTGATCTATGGATACTCGGGTGTCTGGAACTCTGGGGTTAAGGCTCCGGGGTTCAAGACACGAACAGGGGGGGTAGTCCCGGGGAAATGGAACTTGACCCAGGGGTTTCGGGGTTTTGTGGGGGTTGGGAGTTGGTGGGGGTCGAGTCGGAACTGGAGGTTCTAAGATGAGACCCGGTTAGTAAATTTAGAGTCGCGAAGTGTGTATCAAACTTAAAGCACGCGATTATTCTGGCGTGCCAGTCAAAGCGTGCCAGTCAATGCGTACCAGTCAAATAAAGGGCACACAACAGTTCAGGTAATATCAAGACTAGCGAATACAGCGGTGAACTACGCTATAAGTACTACGGGGTTGGGTCTCGGGGTTCCGGGGTGTCTGGAATAGTTTCCGGAAGGCATTGAGTAGTGGGCCGGGACTATATACTGGGATTGCATGTGTGGGGTGCGCGATCAATTGGCACAGGGGGATCGTGATGCGTGATGGCTGGAAGCGGGTAGTGGGATCCAGCAGTTGATGGCGGTCAATCCCGGGGTCCGCAAAGCAGGGTTCCCGGGGGGTTGGCTGATGTCGGTTGTGATGTGAGTTAGTGGCGGCGTCGGTAGTTGCGGGGGCGGAGTGTGTTGTGGAGAGGGTCCCGGGTGAGGTCCTGGGGTTGTTCCGGGGAATTCCGGAAGGGGTTGTGACAGACTCTTAATACCTTATAAATACTGCTTTATATATAATTGCTCTACAAGTTTCAATCTTTTACATAATTATTCTACCACTTAATCAACACTCTATAGATACTTGGGAAGGCTTTTATAATTAGTATAATAGTCTTGATATTGCCTTAGCCTGCTATAATTTCCCTTAGTTTGCCCATTTCTCCAATCTTTTCTATTTTCACTCTTTCTCTTTATCTTCTCTTTTTGCTCTTAGCTATTCTTTATATTTATATTGTTATAACTTTACCACACTTTTCTAAATACAATTACACCTGCCTCCTTCATTATTAATATTCAGCCATCACTGATCTAATTACCAAGATTACTAAGCTTTAAATCTTCCAAAACCACCACTTCTCAATGGCTAGACTATGTCTAAACTTTCTCTATAAAGCCTAATTACTCCTAACATTGCATAAATGCCATTCTGTATAATTATTATATCAACTCATGCACAATTATTTTGCCACTAATCTTGCCAATGCTCAATCTCCTTCAGTGCATGATCACTTCCAAAGGCCAAGACATTTTATAAGTATTTAAGGAAGAGCCTAATAATTAGTATGCTAGTTTTAATATTGCTATATTTTACTAGTCTCTCTTTCTTATCTCTCAGTTTCTCTCATTTCTTCTCCTCTTTATTCACTCCATCTTTTCTACCTCTCTATCTCTGAATAAATCTCTTTTCTCTTCTTCAGCTTTTATCATCTCTGCCTTATCTTGTCTATTTCTCCTCATCTTTATTTTTAACTCCTTAAGTTTTCTTTTTATTCCAGCTCTTTCTTTCAATTTAACTCTGCTTTAATCTTCCAAATCTCTTTGATTTTCCTCTTTCAGCTCTATTCTCTCATATACTTTTTTTTCTTTCATTTACATTATCTGTAGTCCATTTCTCCCTATTTTGCCTGTTTCTCTCTTTTCTTTAATTTAACTTTATTTTTATTTCACCTACTTATAATCTTTATCTTGACTCTATATAACTTTATTTTTTTACTATTTATCTTCAATTTCCTTTACACTACTCCTTCAATGTTCTAACTCTATTTTTACTTCTCTATATTATTCATTTTTCTCTATAGTTCCTTCTTTTCATTTCTTTGTTATCTTCTTAGCACCAATCTTTAGTGCCAACTTCTAGCAGTAAGACTCAACTAGTAAGTTTCTGCTTAATAGAGTGAACTCATATAAGCCTTCATAGCCTATAGTATAATCAATATAGCCAATCCATTTATAATTACAATGTTGGAGCTTCTCTAATAACCTCCACCCACTAAAACTCCTTAAGCACATTTGCTACATTGCACATAAATTACTATTATAATAAACTCAATGAGATATGCTATAGCTCTCTTAGTTAGCTAAGGACCAAGGCTCAACTAGCATGTACTAAGCTTCCTATCTGGCCCCACATGGGGAGATCTCTAGTGACTTCTTTAGCTTTATAGCTATTAGAGAACTATCTTTTTAGAGATTCCTTCTCCATATTTTCTTTCAATTTTCAGGCCTTTTACTCTAATTCATCTACTTTCTATTGCTTTTATCAAACTCCTCACTGGCTGGGCTGTGAGAATAAACTTCCTTATTGGTTGGGAGCCTTTGCTAGACTCTGGAAAATGGATCACTTTTAATGAGGGCTCTGATGAAGCCTTTATTAAAAGTGATTGATTTAATTTCACACTATAATGTGACTGACTATCAGTTACATGGCATGATATTAGCATGACAATATTATATTATGATGTCATGGTGTAATGTCATATATAATCATCATGTAACTAAACTTCAGAATATTTTTAATGGGCAAAGTAAATTCTTAAATTTATTCTCTTTGGATCTTCTTCTACCAAATTAGCCCCTTACTATTTGTACTTATTTTATCTTTATTAATACATCTTTGAATTTTTCTCTACTAGCTATGTGACTGAGCCACAGCTTCCAGAAGTCACCTTTATAGCAGAACAAGTTTCTAGCATTGATTTAGAAGCCTCTTCTAACTTACTCTATTTATTAATATTCTTAAAAGTCTTTTCTTTACTAAATAGCTTCCCCTCAGTTTTTATAATTCAGCCAGCACTTTCAGCTGATTTCTCTAAGGCATCTGATTCAAAAAATGATGCCTGAAACTACTTGCTTACTTTAAAAGCTCAGGTACAGGCTACTCAAGCTTCTCTTACTCTTTATACTACTGAATTTGCTAGTGATGCAAAATTAAGTTATTTGAATTACTCTAAATAAAGACAATCACAAATGAATTAGCTTTTACTAAGTTTTAAGGCTAAATTACACTTCATAAAGTACTTTTATGAAATATATGAGTGAATAATAGAATTTATTGGTTTTCAGTCAATGCAACTTTAGTCACACTAAAAGAAGGTCTAAAAAGCATATCAGACTATTGACCTGAAGTATACTATTGCTTTAGGCCTAAAATATTCACTCCCTAGGAATTTTCAGCACAAGCAATCAGCAACCTACTGAATATTACAGAATTTCACTCTATTGATGTTATTTCTTCTTTCTGTAATGCATAACATTTTTCAATTATTCTGAGTCATTATCTGGCTATTAGGCCTCCATTTTTCAGTCTTAAGAGACTTGGTATAAATTTTTCTGGCCAAGAGAGGGTCCTCCAATATTTTTAGTGCTCTGATTCTGTAAATTATTAATATCTCACTCAATTCTTTTCCAAATGCCTTTAGACCTTTTTATCAGATGCAAATTAATCAATTTCTTTTGGTAATACTAAATACAATAAGATTTAATGGCCTTTTTATTAAGATATAAGCATTTTACCAAAGCCTGCTCAATTTTCCTCAATAACTAAATTTAGCTTTTCCCATCAAATTGCTGATTCCTCTATCAGTTTGCCACAGAATGTCTTTGTACAACTTTCATTGTGTGCAATCTGCTAAATGTCACATAATTCTCCTCTAATTATGTTATTTTCCCTTTCTATAATATATAACATTTTCCAGTTATTCTAAGTCATTTTCTGGTTATTAAGCCTCCATTTTCCAGTTCTAAGAGACTTAGTATAAATTTTCCTAGCCAAGAGAGAGTCCTCCAATGTTTTCAATGCTCTAATTCCATAAATTACTAATATCTCCCTCAAGTCTTCTACAAATGCCTCCAAACTTTTTTTACCAGGTGCAAATTGATTAGACCTTTTCAGTAATACCAGACACAATAGGGTTTGGTGGCCTTTCCATTAAGATATAAGCATTTTACTGACATCTGCTTAATTTTCCTCAATAACTAAATTTAGCTTTTCCCATCAAATCATTAATTCCTCTATCAGTTTGCCATGGAATGCTTTTGGACAACTTTTATTGTGTGCAGATTGATCAGGTGATCAAAATGATACTTAATATATAGGATTCACATGTAGTTTCACTAAGATATACCCATTTTATTATCAAAGTGTGATACTTGCCTTAAAATAAGTTACCTAATCTTCGGAAACCTAAGCATAGTCACATGATCATGATCACATGACTAGTTTGGGTGCACATATTACCTGATTATAGTCATATGATTGATTTGTATGTGCATTAGATCAAAATACTGATAAGCTGATTTCTTAACACCTCTATTTAGACTAATCCAAATAACCCAATTTTGCATCAATATGGAGAGGGCTTTTTAAAGCAGTTCTAACTATGTCATTTGCCTACAGTTTTCAGCAGAAAATTTTATTCAGACTTTTTGATAATTAATAGCTTCATCTTGTCTTATTGTTGAGACAGGCATATTACTTCTCTCACACTATAAACTGACTGCCTTCAATCATCTTAGATAGCTAATGAGCTTATCTTTATTTTTCACTTTTGTCCCCTCCTCAATCTTTACTGTTTTTCTACTTAATCTCTTTATCTTTGATTACACATGCTCCTTTCTAAAAGTGCTCCCAACTTATTGATATATGCCCATATTGGCATCTCTCAACACTTCTTTGCTTCTGGTCCAAACTTCCTATTGTTCTTTTTTCATCTCTTTACACAAGCTCTTTATTTCCCACATCTCCATATAATATCATTGCCTCCAACTTTTGTTTAGATAAATTATAAGTTAAACTTTGCATATAAAGTTACTAGCTTAATATTTATTAAACTGACAGTTTTTAGCTTGACTTCATAATTCAGAATCTAATAGCTCATGGAGCTTTACAGATTCAAATGAAATGTCTTTAGCTGCAGCATTTGTAAGCTTCCTTAGTTCCTCTTTAAGTTTTTTCAGCTTAGCTGAAGTAATATCTATCCATTGCTCTAAGCTTTTAGGCAACTTCAGTCTTTTACAAGCTTTATAAGATATAACTTTGAAAGCAGCTATATAAGCTTGCCAAACTGATTCATCTAGCTCTGCTACAATGTAGTTACCTTTACTAGTCTTAGTAATGACTACTATAGGACTATAGAATCTTAGTAACATCTTTGCATTAAAGGAGCTCTCTATCACCATATTTTTGACTAAGATTAAATTTAGTGGCTTAAAGTTGAAGTCTTTTATTGAGATTTTATTCTCTTCTACAAACTTCAAAGTCTATTGGAGTTTGTCTTTGCTAACCCTCTTCCTCATCTCCTCTATATGTTGGTAGTGCTTAGCTAAAGCTTGAGCATAATATCCAATCAACTCTTCTGTAGTTAGAGGCCTGTCTAGCAATTCAACCAGCGATGTAGCCTCTACTATATCTAATGGAAGGGTAGGATGAGACCCTATAACCATGAAATAAGGTAAACAATCAAATCTTTGGCATATAGTTATGTGATTACTCCACATTACATGGTAGAAGAACTAGAACCATTTAGTTTTATTTTCACAAGCTTTGAACAAAGCCTGCCTCACATTCCAATGTGGGCATTCAATGTAACCATTGGCTGGTGAATTGTATAGAGAGATAGTAATACCTCTAATTCCATATTTCTTTTTCAACTAAGCTGTTATTTGCTTGAATTAATCAGCATTGTTTGTAATAATCTCTAAAGTACATTTCCAATGACAGATTACATTCTCAAATAACCACTAACTAACAGTCTTATTGTTTTCCTTTCTCAAAGAATATTCTTCCATTCAACATCTACTATGGACAATATACTTGCAACTATTAGAGGCTGGTATCATGTGTATGGTATTAATGTGAATGATCTAAAAAATAGAAGGAGTGTATGTAACAGTTGGTGCTCTGTTTATTACTATCTTCTGACAAATCTGACAGTTGTGACAAGTACCAACATACTATTGCACATCACTATCTATGCCAGGCCACCAAAATCTTTCTTATATCAACATCTTAGTAGCATAGGTTTCTCTATATCCTAAAGCATTCTCAATATAAACAGTTGCTTATCTAAATCTATTACTAGCTTATATCTCTCTTCAATATTCCTTATATATAGCCTGCCCTTCTTGTCAAAGAAGAACTGCCTAACAAACTTCTTAAACCTTTCTATATTATAGCCTTGTAGGTTTTTGGGCTCTAAGCTTGGATTTTGTAGTCAGCTTTTGACAATTGATAATAAGCTATCCCATTCTTCACCTTCACTACCTTTTCTATATTTTAGATAAGCCTGTGCCTCTTTTACATCCTCTTCCTCTAAACTCTCTTTGAGCAATAGTGGCATAGATATGGATAGTACTGCTACTGAATCTATTTTAGAGGCCTGTGGTTCTAGCTTGCTCAAGTTCTTTGCTAAACTCTGAGATATCAGTAGCTACTATATATAGATAGCCACCTCTTATATCTATTTACTCTGCAAATTCTTCAAGCTCTAAGGTCTCTCTCTCTTTCCATTCCAGTACCTTGTTGTTCTTATCTAGATATTCAAAGTACATTGACTTTGGTTCATTCATTAATTCTGGATCAACTAGTGGATACTCTTCATCTCTAGGTTGCTTTGATCTCCTTGATAGTCTATCTACACTGAAGGTCTTGCCTGGCACATGCCTTAGTGTGAAATAATAAAGAAGAACATCTTCTATTCATCTCATAATAGTAGCATTGAGGCTTATTCTAAGATTGCTTAGCATTTCTTTTAGATATTTAGCATTTGTCTTAACCACAAGTTTCTTACAACTAACCAACTAATATTTATTGGCTTGTAAAGCTCTCATCAGACCAAAAAGCTCTCTTTTTGGCTGTGAAAAGCAAGCCTCTCTTTCATTCAGAGTGATAGATTCAAGCTTAGCACAAGTGCATTGCTTTGAGTTATCAGCTGCTTCTTAAAAAATTTCAAATTCTACTGCCATCCAAGAAGTATCTACTGAGAGCACCACTGCACCTTCTGACTTATAGTCAATAGGTTTTAAAGGAGCACTTTCAGAGAGTAGCTTCTTTAATTCTGTCATTGCTAGTTGCTGTTCTTCACTTTACATAAATGGCACTTTAGCTTATATCAACTTGTTGATAAGTGCTGCAATCTTATATAATCCCTAATGAACATTCTAAAAGTATTACATGTCCCTAAGAATAAGCATACTTTTGATACATCCTTACAGTTTCCTCAGCCCATAATAGTAGCAAACCATTTGATCTCTGGTTTTTAACCTTTATAGGAACATTTATATCCAACTACTACAATCTCATCTGTACAAACTACTAACTTCTTTCTAGAGAAAGTTTCTTCTGCATATTTGATTCTTTATAATACTCTGTTCACATTGTGCAAGTATTCCTATACAAATCTTCTAATGCCTGGATTTTCTGGAATAACTTTCTAACTGCCATTTGGTAGCTTATATTTATAAAATAGACCTCTGATTGGTACATCATCAATATATAGCCAAGTAACATATAGTATCTCATTATAAGCTTAAAATACCTACTATTTAAAATCTTATATATTCATTTAAAATCTTAATCTTTTAATTTTAATAACTATATGACC
>QLON01000295.1:0-42708 GCA_003313675.1 Termitomyces heimii | reverse complement strand
TTGCCGGTGACTTTATCACCAAATATCTGCCTGAAGCTCTTTGACGACCGGCATCAAGTGTTCGAAGAGACCATGGAAGAGGAACTTAACAAGATCAATGAGAAACATATATCTTGCTGGTTCCAATATCTTATCATGACCGAAACTCTCATTACCAATGAGATTCTTGCATACGATAAACTTCGACCAGTCCAGGGATCGTTAGTTCCTTGGTTCTATGGTGCCCATAAGGTATTTCGTTTTCTGCCACGTGTCAACTTTTTATTTATCCTTGTTTATGTCCTATAGTTTACGTTACCCGATGGAACAGTTCTATACGGGCTTCTCATGGAGTACATAGAAGGGCAGGATATGAAAACAAACATCGAACCCGCATTGAGTCATGAGAGACAGATCAAAATGGTGTGCATGTTACCCCTCATCATGATCTTCTTCTTCGAACTGAATCGTCCAACTCTAGATCGAAAGTTGTCGTCATGCGGTGCGCATCCTCGATGTTGGCGACATCAGCCAGCGCGATTGGCATAGTGGACAAATACTTCTCTATACTAACCCTATGACTCGAGTTGATCACGCTGTCTTGGTAGATTTCGGTCTAACAACTCAGACATATCACGAACAGGACCTAAATTATATTGGTAACTATCGTGGCATGCTTAACGTCTTCCTCCGTGGAAATTCCACACTTGATATGGATTTAGTCTGGAAACATTTTGGAGACCCTGATGACTGGGATCCTATCGACATCAAGAAGGGTGACAGAGTTATCAGAGCACGAAATATGTTTTCGTTCATTTCGATTAGCTGACGTTCGTGTAACGGTGGCTATAGCTGAAATAGTAGACGTACTCCTAACTATGATTGTCCTGGCCTGAACTATGTTACATTTTTTTGAATCATTCAACCTTGAATTGATTATGCTCTTTGTGCTTAGCTCTTGGCTATAGCTTACTATCTTCTCTTATCAAACTTCTCAGCTTTGCATACAGCCATGCACTTGTAGCCTTCTGTGGCTTGTGTACTGACTGCCTACCAAATAGGACAATAAAATAGGCAAGTTTTCCCATACACAAGGATATAGTATGTCTAGAGAACTCTCTGTAGGTCTGAGGCCCAGATGATGGTTATTGCCCAGCTTGGAAGACCTCAAAAGCATTTGCAGATAGCAAGCAAATGATTACCATGCATCTGGTTTCCTCTGAGCCATCCAAGATTGTCAACCAATGTCATGGCACCAAAGAAGTGACCCAAGGACTTTAGTATGTTATCACATTTCACATTTCTCACACATACACTCCAATACAGGGCCACCACTGCATTGTGCTACTATACACTACTTGTTGTACTGTGAACAATGATTGATTGTTCACACACACTTACATACATATATAAATAAACATTTGTACTAGGGCATCCTCAGTCATTTATACTGAACTGAGGGTGAGTTACTTACATGTTATGCACAACTACAGTGTAACAGCACATGCTGTTACCTGCAAAAAGTCACTGAGAAAATATGGCCAAAGATGGCTTGGGACCTATTGGTTGATGGAAGCATAATTTCAAGGTCTTAAATAGTTTTATATCCCTTAAGCCAGACTATGTCATCAATTCCACACAATACAATGAAAATCTTAATCTGATTAATCCAAAACAGTCTGAATGCCATAAGAAATGAAATTCCATCCTGACATAAGAAATTCCAGGGAATTGCCAGATTGTTTTAACATTGCCAGGTTATACCACATTGAGTGCTATGGAAGTACTTACATTATATGGATATAATAAAATATATTTGTCAGAATGCCCTTGAAGTATATTATATAACAATGAATCTTTGGAGTATTGATCCTCAAATTAATATGCTATCAACTTTTCTTTGACATATAATTTTGGTAATGATATAACTTAAAATGATTGGGAAAAACTCAGTTTCAAATTATTGAATTTATTTTTTAAGTTTGCTTTATTATTGTGAGAAATTCTAATTTCTTCATAAATTCATGATACCAGAATGCTGATATGTTATTTTCTTAATACAAAATCATATTGCCTGACTTATTTGGGGTTTATATTTAGCTTATGTATTACAAGTAAAAATTTGTACATGTAAACAATTATGATTGCTGGCAATGGAAAAAGCTATAAAGCTACTGATGCAAAATTAGATTATTTGGATCAGTCTAAATGGAGGCAATCATAAATGAACCAGCTTTCATTAAGTTCCAGGGCTAAATTACACTTCACAAAGTACTTTTATGAAATATATGGGTTGGTAATAGAGTTTATTGAGTTTTCAGTTAATGCAACCTTAGCCACACCAAAAGAAGGTCCAGAAAGTGTATCAAACTATTGACCTGAAGTATACCATTACCCTGGGCCTAAGATATCCACTCTCTGGGGATTCTGAGCACAAGCAATCAGCAATCTGCTCAATGTCACAGAATCCCCCTCTATTTATGTTATTTCCCCTCCCTGTGATGCATGACTTTTTCCAGCTATTTTGCATCATTTTCCAGTCACTGGGCATTTATTTTCCAGTCCTAAGAGACTTGATATAAATTTTCCTGGCCAAGAGAGGGTCCTTCAATGTTTTTAGTGCTCCAATTCTGTAAATCATCAATATCTCCTTCATTTCTTTTCCAAATGCCTTTGACTCTTTTTTATTAGGTGCAAATTGATCAGACCTTTTTGGAAATATCAGGGTTTGGTGGCCTTCCTGTTGAGATATAGGTATTTTACTGACACCTGCTCAATTTTCCTCAACAACTAAATTTAGCTTTTTCCATCAAATCACTGATCCCTCTATCAGTTTGCTACAAAATGCCTTCAAACAACTTTTATTGTGTGCGGATTGATCAGGTGATCAAAATGATACCCAATATGTAGGGGTTTACCTGTAGTCCTGCTGAGATATGCTTATTTTATTGTCAAGAGGTGATGCTAAATTAATGACCTTGCACAGCCACAACCCCATTTAGCAGTAGATTATCTTATCAGTTGATGCGATCATATCTCTGATGATGCCATCAGATCCCATCAGATCCCATCAGATCTGCAGTGATTGCCTTGATTTGTCATCAGTACACCAACCAATAGCTCTATTAAGAATGCTTAAGGTTGATATAAAATAAATCACCTGATTTCCAGAACCTGAGCAGGGTCACATGGTTATAGTCACATGATAGATTTGGGTGTGCATTGGATCGAAATACTAATAAGCTAATTTCTCAGTATCTAGGCCACCAATAAGGCTAATCTAACCTGAGTTGGAGAGGAAATTTTAAGGTGGTTTTAGCTATGTCATTTGCCTACAGTTTTCAGCAGAAGTCCATGTTTATTTTGACTTTTTGATGATTAATAGCTTTGTCATGTCTCACAGTTTGAGACTGATATATCACTACAAAGCCCAATACTCTTTGAAATATTCTTCTTTATTATCCTCACCAACTTTTGCTTCTTCAAATAAGTCTTTTTCAGCTGATTCTTCTTAAGCTGAAATGTCTTTCATTTGTTAATTGCTTGATTCCTTAGAAGGATCTAGAACTTCCATTTCATTGCTCTAGTCCCCATTATGTCTCCTAAATTAAGCTTCTGCTAGATTCTATTTCTTATCTTCTACCATTCTCTGATTGCCCACCATACAGTCTGTTAATCTGAGGCATTACATTTTAGAAGTATGTGCTCCATAGAATCTTCACAGTTACATGTCATGCATACTGCTTATTCTTTATAGCCTGGTATTTTTTCCCAATACTTTCCTACTCTGTATATGCTATAAATATTTTTCCATAGGAATTCTCTTATTGAATATAGAAAGTCTCTTTGATGTACTGATAGCCATATCCTTTCTTCTATCAGCTTCTCTCTTGTTGCCTTGTATATTGACTTTTTTACCATGGTTATATTCTCTTTTGTTATTCTCTGCTCCTTATTGTTCTCTGAGAGTCTTTATTATATTCTTTTATATAGAAGTGATTATGTGGCTGAGGTTAGTTTTATTCCTCCTATCCATCTACTAGCTCCATATGCATCATCTGATTGTGTAGATCTTTGAAGTTCTGATTCCAACTTTATGAGTTTATCCACTCTCTCATTTTCTACCTCTCCACTATGTTCCTTCACTTATTTAAACTATGTTGGTTCATTTCTGTCTTTGATCTTATCTCTTGCCATTTTTATCCTTGGGCCATTCTTCACCTTGATTCACCCCTTATTGTCCCAATGCTTATGTTCTTTGTTAAGCTTTCTATTGTATACTCTGAATTGCTTCTTATATGCAATATGCCTTCCTTTTCTGCTGCTGTAGCACATTGTATTGCATAAATTTTGCCTGTCTGGTTGGACTGTATCAAACCTGGCACTCTAGCACTGATATTTCTGCAGTTTTCCTCTCTGAACCATACTTTACTGCCTGCTTCTGCATTTTTGTCTCCATTTCTAATGCACAATTCATTTGTATATACCACCATTAGGTTTTGTGGGCCTACTCTTGGCACTTGACTGTTATATTCAGGAATATCTATGGGTTCTTCCATAAACACCTTGATACCATCTCTAATGTTCCTTATCTTCTTGCTATCCTAATATACAATGATCTTAGAATTGATGTGTTTGATTTCATATCTGCTATCTTATACTTCTCCTCCTAGTCTCTATCTGACTTCTAATTTCAGTATTTGATTAGTCATATGGAGAGTACATGTTTCTAGAGTGGGCAACCCTGTCAGGTTCCACTGAGTTTGGGGCTTTCTGGGAAAGCAACACCCTTACAAGGTGGACTTGATCTATGGATACTTGGGTATCTGGAGCTCCAGGGCTAAGGCTCCAGGGTTCAAGATATGAACAGGGGATGGTCCTGGAGAATGGAACTTGACCTGGGGCTTCGGGTGTTTTGGAGAGGCTAGGAGTTGGTGGGAGTCGAGTCAGAACTGGAGGTTCTAAGATGAGACCCGGTTAGCAAATTATGAGTTGTGAAGTGTATACCAAACTTAAAGCACATGATTATTCTGGCATACCAGTCAAAGTGTGCCAGTCAGTGCATACCAGTCAAGTAAAAGGGCATGAAACAATTCAGGTAATATTAAAGCTAATTAATAGAGTGGTGAACTATGCTATAAGTACTATGGAGTTGGGTCTTGAGGTTCCAGGGTGTCTGGAATGGCTTCTGGGAGGCATTGAGTAATGGGCCAGGACTGTATACTTGGATCGCACATGTAGGGTGCGCGATCAATTGGTGTGGGGGGGTTTGTGATGCATGATGGCTGGAAGCAGGTAGCATAATCCAGTGGTTAATGGTGGTTGATCCCAGGGTCTGTGATGCAGGATTCCCAGGGGTTGGCTTCTGACATTGTTCCTTATATCAGCCTCTAGCATCCTTTTTATATCAGTTGGGAGTAATGAGGCACCTTTTGTTCTTGCTTTCCAAGTTTGGATAATTAAGTTCACTTTATCTTGTAGACCTTCTATTTTGTCACATCTTTAGGCATTTTGTCTTATTAGTTTGTCTGCAAAATATGCCCATATAAGTCTTGTCTCATCCAGCCTCACATAATTTTTTAGCCAGAAGAGGTGGATTGCCTCATTTTGGCTCCTGATATCTAGTAGACTTCTTTTTTCTTTCTTAATTGGCTCATATAGAGTTTTTACCTTGACTTGGAGAGTTGAGTTGCCCCATATAAAGGTTTTGATTATCTTCTCTAGCTTGCTCTCTACTTCTTTTAGCATTTCTTGAACTTTTATTAGATCAAATGTTATTTCCCCTGCAAACATGTTTATTATGTAATGCTTTTCTTTCATTAAAGAGTTTGAGGCCTCCCATTGTTTCAGCATCTTCTCAACCTTAGTTATTGTTGAAGTCCATAAATTCTCATTTTCTATTCCATTACCAACTCAGCTCCCAAGAATGCATACTATTTCACCTTCTCTTGCTATGTCAATTCCTTCTAAAATTTTATTTCCAACATCTTCAGAGTATACTCTACATTTATCTCTTACTCTTCTCTGATATGTTTTTGGTCCTATTGGAATGACCTCTGTTCTTTTTTTATGTTGAACTTGGCTTCTGATGCTTTGCACTATCTATTTAGTATTTTCTCTAGTTCATCAAATCTATCCTCTTTAGATAGAAAGACTTTTATATCATCTGTAAATAGCAGCTTTACTAGTCTTTCTTACATTCCAGGGGCTTTAAAACCTTTTATATCTGAGTTTTATAGGGATGTTACTAGCAGCTTTATAGCAATGTTAAATAAGAAGCAGGATAGAGGATTTCCTTGTTGTACTCCTCTTATTACTTTATAGAGCTTGCTAGCTATGCCATTTACCATTACCACAGTCTCTGCCATATTGTATAAAGTTTTTATCATATTGATAAAATTCTTTGAAAGGTTATATTCTCCCAGTACTCCTCATAGGTAGTTATGAATAATCTTGTTATAGGCCTTTTCTTAGTTCAATGCTACTATTACTCCTTCCTCCTTCATCTTCTTAGCATAGTCTATTAATAATTTCACTGTTTTTACTTAGTTCAAGATACTTCTACCCTTCATAAACTCAGCTTGGTTTGTATGAATTATATTTGGGATTGCCTCTACTAGTTTGTTTTATAGTGCTCTTATAAAGATTTTATAATTAGAGTTTAATACTATAATTGGTCTGTAGTTTGTAATGTCAGCTTTATTGTTTTTCTTGTATAAATAGCACATCCAGCCTTTTGTAAATTCTAATCCTTCTTTCACTCTATTTCTCTCAATATCTTTTGGAGTTCTTCTTTGGAGACCTAAGATTCTTCTGCATTTTTCTTCTCTTTGATACTCTGCAATTAAATCCATGGCATTATAAAGCTATTTGGGCAGTCTCTATTCAGATGGATAGATCCTTCATTGCTATACATGCTTTGGAATTTGTTCTCCCATTCCTCCCTTGCAGTATATTTATTGGAGCAATTAATGGTTTAGCCTCCAGTTTACAATTATCATTTGGGGGACTGGTGGGCTTTTCAGCCCATAGGTCCTCAATTCACTCTGTTGAGGCTTATTTCTCCATGGCCATGCTGTCAATTTCCACCTTTTTGCCTTACTTCCAGATCTGGCTTAGGCATTAATTGACTTTATCTCTCATAACATGCCTTGGGTGGCCTAAATAAGCTGGCAATTGTTAATGGTAACCCTCAAGTCATTCATTGCCTCCTGTTATTAAAGGGATCACCTATCTCTGGGGCTTTTCTATTCTTGCAGTATATGTGGGCCTTAAAGATTTCAAACAGTGCTCACTGAGTTTATCACTGTTCTCTCACTTTTGGGCTTCCTATATGCTTCAGTCTGAATCCTATCACATCCTGTAATAGATATTTTGTTCATAGAAGATTCATTTGTTTATTAAAGTTTCTACTTTCAGTGTGCTAGTATTATATTAAATTCAAATTCTGCCTCTGCCTCTTCCTTAAAGGTTGTTTTCCCTACTACTCTTTGGACTTAGCCTTAGTCTCATTTCTGTCATTAAGTCCCAAGAGACTTGGTATAAATTTTTCTGGCCAAGAGAGGGTTCTTCAATGTTTTTAGTGCTCTAGTTCTGTAAATTGTCAATATCTTCCTTGATTCTTTCTCAAATGCTTTCAAACCTTTTTCATCAGGTGCAAATTAATTAGAACTTTTCAGCACCATCAAACACAATAAGCTTTGGTGGTCTTTTCATAGAGATATAAGCATTTTACCAATGCCTGCTCAATTTTTCTCAACATCTAAATTTAGCTCTTCTCATCAAATCATTGATATTTCTATTAGTTTACTATGAAATGTTTTTAGACAACATTCATTATATGCAGATTGATCAGGCAATCAAAGCAATACTTAATATGTATGCCTCTATTAATTTACTATGAAATGCCTTTATACAATGTTTACTGTGTGCAAATTGATCAGGTGATCAAAACAATACTCAATATATAGAAGTTCATATATATTCCTGCTAAGATATGCCCATTTTATTGACAAGGTGAGATGCTTTCCTTAAGATAAGTTACCTAATTTCCAGAAATCTGAGCATAGTCACATGATTATGGTCACATGATTGATTTGGGTTTGCATGTCGCATGATTATAATCATATAATTGATTTGAATATGCATTAGATCAAAATACTAATAAGCTTATTTCTCAACATCTAAGCTATTAATAAGGCTAATTTAATATAATTTAAAGAAGGATTTTTAAGGTTGTTCTAGCTATGTTATTTGCCTACAGTTTTTAGCAGAACTGCTTACAATCTTCAGCAAAAGTCTCAGACTTTTTGATGATCAATAGCTTTGTTATATCTTATAGTTTGAGATTGATATATCATTACACTAGTAACATTCATTGTATTTGCAATATTTGCAAGGAAGTTATTTTCAAGACTGCTCAGCCTATCATTTTTGTACTCAAAGCCTTGTATTCTACTTAAAAAAAAGTTTGTCTTTTTCACTGCTGACTAGCACCTAGTTATATCCTTATCTATTTTAGTTTTTTAAGACTCACATTAATAATAATCTTGATATACTTGATAAATACATTGCTATACTCATTGATGCCCTAATGCACCAAACTTCTTGTTATGCCCATTTTATCATTGAGCAGCTTACCTATCTATTCTTTTATCTTTAAATAAATTCCATAGTGAGTTTGCTTTATTTTTTGATTCTTTTTTTTGACTTTCTCTATAAAATACCACTCCTAAGGTCAAAGAAGCTTGTTTTACAAAGAAACTCAAACTCAAAATTCTTTATCCAACTAAGCATAGTCAGAAGTCTGATCCTCCTAATAGTACTTTTCTTTTTTTTTCTTCTCAATATATTTTCCTCTCATTTTATTCAGTGCTTAATATTATCAGCAAAGTAGAAATTATTACAACAATGCAATTTTTTATTTCTTCCTATAAGATGGTTTTAAACTAGATCAGCTCTACAATGCCAAAGTTCAGTAATTAGTTACTTGAATTCATCTCTATTATTTTTATTTCAATAACTTCATAACTATTTGTGGTTTCAAGCATAAATTGGAGGCTGAGCTAGAGAGAAATAATATAGATAGAGGGAAATTCTGTGATAAGCAGGAGGTTAAATCTTCCTAGTCCACTCTATATTCTTATACCAGCTTGACTCCATCAAACAGATAGTCTCTATCTTTGGCTTTCTTTACTTTCACTGGCAGTTTGTTTTCTTTAAGCATTTTTTCTTCATCCTCTTTTAAACTATCCAAGATGTCATCAGCTTCTACAGTTTAATTAGTGTGATATCTATAAATTTCTCTATATTGCTAGGCAGTGATATAAAATTAAGTTATATGGATTAGTATAAATAGAGGCAATCACAAATAAACCAGCTTTTACTAAGTTTTGGGGCTAAATTACACCTTATAAAGTTGGTATAGCTGCAATATCTGAGAAGACAATGATTAAGAAAGAAGTACACTAAGAAGATAGGTTTTAGTTTATTTGGAACTAGCAAATGGCAGAAAAGCTAACATATATGCTAAAGTGAGCATGCATAAAAGAACTTTAAGTGCAGAATTAGATAATCTTGATGGAATTTGCATCTACCTTGTCAATGTCAATTGCATCATTGATAGTATAAGAACTTTTATTAGAAGCAGTGTCTGTAATGCATGATATTTTCTAGTTATTCTAAACTATTTTCCAGTTATTGAGCTTTCATTTCCTGATCCCAAGGAACTTGGTATAAATTTTTCTGGCCAAGAAAAGGTTCTCCAATGATTTTGGTGCTCTAGTTCCATAAATCATTAATATCTCCTTAAGTTCTTTATCAAATGCTTCTAGACCTTTTTTATCAGGTGTGGATCAATCAAATGTTTTTCACAATATAAAACACAATAAGATTCCATTGAGATATTAGCATCTTACTAAAGTCTGCTCAATTTTCATCAATTGCTAAATTTAACTTTTCCCATCATATTGCTAATCCCTCTATCAATTTGCCATGAAATATCTTTGAACAACTTTCATTATGTGCAAATTGATTAGGCAATGGAAATAATACCTAACATGTAGGAGTTTACATGTATTTTCACTAAAATACACACATTTTATTGTCAAAAGGTGTGATGCTAAATTGATGGCATTGCAAAGCCACAACCCCATTCAGCAGCAAATTATTTTTCTAGTTGATGTAATCATATCTTTGATGATCTCAACAGATCTCATCAAATTCCATCATATCTGTAGTAATTGCCTTTATGTGTCATTAGTGCACTGAAGATTTTGATGACTTAAAATAAATCACATGATTTTCAAAGACCTAAGCATAGTCATATTATTGATTTGGGTATGCATTAGATTAAAATACTAATAAGCTCATTTTCAACATCTAGGCCACAAATAAGGCTAATTTAACATGATTTAAAGAGGGCTTTTTAAGGCAGTTGTGGCTATATCATTTGCCTGCAGTTTTTGGAAGAACTGCTTATAGCTTTCAGCAGAAGTCTCATTTATTTATAGCTTTGTCATGTCTTATTGTTGAGACTATATCAGCAGCTTAATCTTTTAACAAGCATGATGAAGTTTTGGAGTTATACACTAAAATATATATTTCTCTAATGCTATATTTTCTTTCTAACTATTCTAAAGCAGCTTTGAATGAAAGTCCATTGTCTATGACTATCTCTTGGATATATTCTCATCTACAAATGATATCTTTGAATAGCTAGCACCTAATAGATGGCTTATTGTTTGCTCTAAGTGCTTTTCTTTTCATTTAGATAGTCAAAGAGCACTATTTGTAAATAATATATCTACAACCATTTAATTCTAGCATATGCATACTGGCAATGGTAATGTCATGTGCAGTCTTTAGCAATTTCTTTCATTTTTTCTTATCTATTATAAATTGGTTTTCCTCATCATTTTTTTATATAATTTCCCTATAGGGCACATGAAGAAGTGACTAGCTGTCTATATGAAATTGTTGTATTACTATCTTCTCATTTTGTCAAGTCAGTCTTTATTCTTCAACATTAATCATTTTTTTATTCCAGGTAATTTCTCATCATACTATCTGATATATGGCAATTGTTGCACTTCTGTATAAGGATCTCTTGCCTTCTCTATATTATTAGAATTGTGCAGCACTATGGGTAGTGCCATATAGATTTTTTCATATCTTTCTATTCTGATCATTGTTTAGTATATCTATACTTTAGTTAAGATCATGCCACACATTATCAATGTATGAGGCCAGCTTAAATAGGTACTCTCCTTGAATATTGATTTTATGTCTAAATTCTTCAAAGTCTAGATAGTCCTCCCAAAAAATTTCTCCAGTCAGATCTCTGTAAGTCACTGGAGACAAACTTAAATATGCAATTATTACTTTATTCAATGGTTCTAGACTATGTATTAGTCAAAAACTCTTTCTATCTTTTTTAAGCATCATAAACTACTAAGAGCAATACAAGGAGTTTCAAGGCTTATACACTCCTACATTTATCTTCTTTTTAATTATGCAGCATACTTCTTGATACAAATCAGGTAGAATTAGTATATTCCTTGATACTCATGGCTTGTGTGGTATTAACAAAATCTCTACTAGCAAAAAGAAGTCTCTATAGAACCATCCTCTTTCAGAGTTATCTCAAGCAAATGCTTTCTTCTGCAACATTATTACTTGATGCATCAGTTTTCTCTCTTTTGCCTATAGAAAGCTGGCCTTATAGACTTTGTTTATTACTTCTTTTCTTTCTTGCATGTACCTGCCCATCAGTGTGAATTCTGGCAGGGTAGTGCTTAATTGCAGCATGTCTTTTAGCAGGTCTTCTACTATATTTCTTTCAATTCTAAAGTTTTTGGGCAAGGTTCTGAAATGTAGTTTGATTTTTTTATTAACTAGCTTATACTTAAATATCTTCTAGAGTTGGTCTCCATCTATTATTTTTACTTCTCTCATTTTTTTGCTTTACAGCTGTATGTGATGCAGCTTCAAAGAAGCACAACAAGTCCATAGCCATTTTGTTTTTTAATTCATTGCTCTGTAGGCTGAGTTAGAGATAGACACCTTTAACTTTATCCTTAATTCTGGGTTTTTTATTTATCTTCATTCTCATGGATATCAATAGCAACCTTTCCTTAGGTCAAAACCAATTTCTTAAGGCTAGTAAAAAATTCTCCATTTTCTCTTTGTCTCTTTCTAAATTTGCTACTGGTAGTGCTTAGCCTTGCAGGTACATAGGTAGCATAGTTTTATAGCTTATATTTGGATAAGTAATAGTAACCACTTATTGCACATTGCACATATTCTCTATAACACTCTTTATAAGACAGTCAAATGGTTAGCCTAGTAACACCTTATATACTGGGTTTTTTATTATATAAATTTGCAGATAGATTACTAGCTGCCTAAATTAGAACAGTATTCTAGCCAGTCACAGATTTTGTCCAGTTGCTTGTTTGTACTTGGCATGTGTATCATAGTAGGAGAATTTTAAGAGATCTCTGCTTGCTGTATTTCTTCTAGTGCTATAGATACAATGTGCAATTCTCTGTTTGAAATTGACTCTACTGTTAAGGTGCTATTTACTACTGGATAAACCAACCTCAGGCCTTGGAACTCTATGGCATATATTATCTTCTTAGATTCTTAGTTGTAGTATTGTGCTACTAGGCTGTTACAAACCACTGACCCTATCAGTATAGTTTCTTGTACTTGCTTTGTCAATGTAAATATAGCATGTTCTAGCACATTTATATCTATAAATCTACTGTCTCTGATTGCTGCTGTCTCTTTTAATATATACCATTGAGCTTTCTCCACAGTCTTTGCAAACTGCATCAATTTCACTGAATATTTTTCTTGTCAAAATACAGCAATTCTACTATTACCTTTAGCTTCACTTTTAATGGGCTAGATTTCATTAGGTGCAAATTTCTGAGGAAGTCCTCCAGGACATTTGCAACTTGAGCCTGTATCTTATAAGGCTGCCTCTTCCTCAAACTGTTTAGAAATCTGAGGAGCCCTAGGCACATATATTAATATACTACACTTTAGAGTTTTATAAGTTCTTTTCATTTTTATTTTGTATCATCAACTCTGGCACTGCTGAGCTTTAATGTAATTGCTCTATTTGTACCTGATTAATCACCAATAATTCTTGCATCTGCACATGCAGTGCTTCTGCCTCTTCTATATAGAACTGAGATTGCATCTCTTACATAACATAGAAAGTCACTTGCTTCTTTGCTAAGACTATATCTTGAAGTGCCATGTCTCTATTTTTCTGAATCAGAAATCCATCTGGCTAGACTAACCTGCCATATTGCATTGTGATCCTGCCTAGTCTCAGATCTTCTTTAATATTCTTCTACTAGATGACTAGGGATCTTGCAGTAGAAACAGCTTTAAGCTGCTATGCTTGCATTACCCAAATCTGCATTCAGATTGTGAAAGCAAGGCTCATTATACAGTGGCATTGTTGCTGATCTAGCTGCTAGCAAAAATGTTAATTTATTTATGTCATTCTACATTTGTCTTTCAAATTATTCTTGTCATTCTTGGCTAGTTTTCTTGAATATTAGTGAAAATTCTGTCAATTCTTTCTTCACTGTATCTCTGACTTGGGCATTAGAGTTTGTAACAATATGAGGTACCTGCATGGCCTTGCTAACAGGCCATTTAATATGCTTGAATGTCCTTCTGCCACTTTGATGGCTTCTTCAATTACTTCACTGATCAGATACTGGTCTGTTGACCTGTATTCCAGAAGTGCAGCCTTTCCTTCTAGTGTCATTGCTCAGATTCTCAGATAACTCTTTATTTCTATTACAAAGAACTTGTCCAGGCATAAAAAGAATATTTTCACTAATTCTTTATCTGTTGCAGCTAGCTAAGTGGAGTCTTTTATAAGTTTAGCAAAATGCACTCTAAATTCTTGAACCCAAGCCTTAATGCTTACTAGGTTTGAGACTTTGATAAGTCTTTTCCATTCTGCTGCTTTCTCTAATGCTTTTATTAAGCTTTCTTCAGAATAAGCAAGTGATCAAGGCTCTCTTAAAATCAGCAAACAGGACTTCTTCTTTATATTCTACCATCATCATCCACTCTTTTCCCATAGTAACACAAGCAATTTTTCTTCATTTATTAGGACATAATCCTGTGCTTATTGAACAATGCTTCTATTTGTTTAATGAACCTAGGTAGTTTATGTGGCAAGTCATATCTGAAGTGCAGAGCCTCATATCATATTATCACATTATAATGTTGTTGCAACACTTTTTCTTACTTTTCTTACTACAAGCCATTGTATTTCTCCTCCTCATATATGAATCATGGTTTAGAAGATGCTGAGTACTTGGTGGAGCTGAATAAATAAGGATTTAAGAAGTGGTTTAGTGAACATATCTGTGATGCTGTCCTTGATGTGCACATACTTTATCATAATGTCATCCATTTATGCATACTTGTAGATGAAAACTTGAGCATGTGTGAATGGGTCTTCTGAGAGTAGGATTGCTACTTTGTTGTTACAAAATATAGTTGTCAGTTTGTTTGTGAAGTCCCAGCTGAGTTTCTTGATGAGCATTTACAACCAAATGCATTCCTGAGAGGATTTGTATGCCACTATGTATTCAGCCTCACAGAATGAGGTGGCAACAGTCTTCTGCTTCTGAACTGACTAGAATATTGCACCTGATCCTAGTAACCAAGTATATTCATTTGTGCTGCATCTGGTATCCAGGCAGCTCACTTAGTCCACATTTATGAAGCTTCATAGTATAATGAATAAGCTGCTGAGCTACAGCTTCAGGTCTCTTATTCCTTTCAAATAGCATATTGATGTGAAATTAAGTTATTTAGATTAGTTTGAATGGAGGCAATTACAAATGAACCAGCTTTCACTAAGTTCTGGGGCTAAATTACACATTATAAAGTACCTTTATAAAATATATAGGTGGATAATAGAGTTTATTGATTTTTCAGTTAATGCAACCTCAGTTACACTAAAAGAAGGTACAAAGAGCATATAAAACTATTAGCCTGAAATATACTATTGTCATGACCCCTTCCGGAGTCCCCTGGAACAACCCCAGAACCCCACCCAGGACCCTCTTCGTTAACCCCACAACACACCCATCCCTGCAACTACCGACACCACCATTAATTCGCATCACAACTGCCAACAGCCAATCCCCTGGGAATCCTGCATCACGGACTCTAGGATTGACTGCCATCAACCACCGGATCACACCACCTGCTTCCAGCCATCACACATCACAATCCCCCTGTGCCCATTGATTGTGCACCCCACATAGGCGATCCAAGTATACAGTCCCAGCCTGTTACTCAATGACTTCCAGAAACCATCCCAGACACTCTGGAACTCCAAGACCCAGCCCTGTAGTATTTATAGCATAGTTCACTGCTGTATTCATTAGTCTTGATATTACCTGAATTGTTGCATGCCCTTTGTTTGACTGGTACGCATTGACTGGCACACATTGACTGGCATGCCAGAATAATTGTGTGCTCTAAGTTTGATATGCACTTTGCAACTCTTAATTTGCTAACCAGGTCTCGTCTTAGAACCTCCGGTTCCGACTCGACCCCCACCAACTCTCAACCTCTACAAAACACCCGAAACCCCCAGATCAAGTTCCATTTCCCTGGGACCACCCTCCCTGTCCACATCTTGAACCCTGG
Organism: Termitomyces heimii; assembly: GCA_003313675.1. Classification (NCBI taxonomy): domain Eukaryota; kingdom Fungi; phylum Basidiomycota; class Agaricomycetes; order Agaricales; family Lyophyllaceae; genus Termitomyces; species Termitomyces heimii. The sequence continues at coordinate 27,027 of QLON01000295.1, read as the reverse complement.
AGCCTTAGCTCCAGAGTTCCAGACACCCGGGTATTTGTAGATCAAGTCCACCTCGTAAGGGTGTTGCTTTCCCAGAAAGCCCCCGAATTAGCAGAACCTGACAACTATTGCCTTAGGCCTAAGATATCCACTTTCTGAAGATTCTAAGTATAGGTAATCAGCAACCTGCTAAATGTCACAGAATCCCCCTCTATTTATATTATTTCTCCTCCCTGGGACATGTGACATTTTCTAGTTATTCTGGGCCATTTTCCTATCCAAAAGAGGGTCCTCCAATGTTTTTAGTGCTCTGGTTTTGTAAATTAGTAATATCTCCCTCATTCTTCTTCAAATGCCTCTATATTTTTTTTATCAAGTGCAAATTGATTACACCTTCCCAGCAAAATCAAACACAAAAGAGTTTGGTGGTCTCCCTGTCAAGATATAAGCATTTTACCAAAGCCTGCTCAATTTTTCTCAACAACTAAATTTAGCTTTTTCCATCAAACTGCTGATTCCTCTATCAGTTTGCCACACAATGCCCTTGGACAACTTTCATTGTGTATAGATTGATCAGGCAATCAAAATAATACTCAATATGTAGGAGTTCACATATATTCCTGCTAAAATATGCTCATTTTATTGTCAAGGTGTGATGCTAAATTAATGGCCTTGCACAGCCACAATCCCATTTAGCAGTAGATTATCTTATCAGTTGATGTGATCATATCTCTAATAATGCCATCAGATCTGTGGTGATTGCCTTGATTTGTTATCAGTACACCAATTAACAGCTCTATCAAGAATGGTCAATGTTTATATAAGATAAATCACCTAATCTCCAAAAATCTAAGCATAGTCTCATGATTGATTTGGGTATGCATTGGATCAAAATATTGATAAGCTGATTTCTCAACATCTAGGCCACTGATAATCTAACATAATATAGAGAGAGCTTTTTAAGGTAGTTCTGGCTATGTCATTTGCCTACAGTTTTCAGCAGAAGTCTGTTTCATTCAGACTTTTTGATGATTAATAGCTTTATCTTATCTCATTGTTGAGATAGATATATCAATGTAAGGCATATATCAGCATTTTAGTGGGACCTATTATAGTTGTCTAGGAACTAAGAAAGTTGTTGAACTGCAAATGCTATGTCAGGCCATGTTGATATTGCTATATAGAGTAGGCATCCAATGAGAAATCTGTATAGGAGCTTCTTATGTCATCCTTCTCTTCTTGAGTTTGAAACCTAATTTTGGATACAGAATTCATGAGTAAGGATAATGGATATGCATTCTTTTGTCTAAACTATTATATGACTCTGTCAATGAAAGCTAATTAACTCTGTATAGCTGTGCATTTTGTCTAGTTCCATTTGACTGAGACACCTACTAAGTATTGCAGTATCTCAAAGTTAGATATTATCTATGTCTGATGCAACTGTGCCTTAAAGCAGTCATTTTTATCTTTGGAGCTGTAAATGGAGAGGAAGTTGTCAATGTGTACAGCAGCAATAATAGTGCCTGTTGGTGATTTTCTGTGGTATATACAGGACTCACTGGCTAAATATTTAAATCCCTATGAGATCATGCAATGATTAAGTGTCTAGTTCCATATTCTGCTGGCTTGTTTTATCCCATAGAGTCCTTACATTAGTTTACACACCCAGTTCTCTTTTTTGGGCTCCTCAAATCTCTCTAGTTGTTCCATGTACTAAATTTCATTATCTAGAAGGACTCCATAGAGAAATGCAGTCTTCACATTAATTTAAGTAGCATTTCACTCCTGGGTTGCTGCAATGTGCAGATAAATTCACCACCATTCCATATATGCAGTCAGCAACATGGTCTTATTGTAATCCTTGCTATAGACTTATTCATATCCTTTGAATACTATGTATACCTAGTACCTGATAGGCTTGCTATATTTATCCTTTTTAATTTTGAAGATTGGGCACTCCTTTTGTATCTTGCATCTATGAGGGACTTTGTTACACAGAATAAGTCAGTATACCTTTATATCTTTTAAGGACTGTCTTTCTTCCCTGTAGATGTCTGTCTACTTTTATGCATCTGGCCCATTTTGAGCATTTTTTCAGGTCCTCAGCTTCTCCTCAGTCTCAGTAGAGAGAGGTTTGAAGTTGCCTAGTTGTGAGATCACAGCCAGTATTTGATCTTGATCAATTTGTATGTTGTCATCTGTGGGCATAAGCACCAGTTCATCATTGGTGACAGTGTTATTAGTTGTGAGTTGTGTTTGCTTTTCTGCTTTTGCCTGCTTCATCCTTGCCTCACCTTTTCAAATCTGGTAGCTGGTTGATCTTCTCCTTGCACTGCCTTCTCAGATGGTTGGTGGGAGGAAGTTGACCTGTGCAAGTAGTTATTAAGAGTAAGTATAGTTTGTGCATCATGGTTTTGCAGTATTTGCTCTGGCTGGTGAGCATTCTTAATTATTGTGAGTGTCAAGTTGATTTTGTATTCTAGATTGTTATCATTTTTCTGATGCATTAGTGAAGCTGATCTCTCAATTTCTTTGAGCATAAGGATGTAAGAGTCTGCTGGTTTTGATGGATAAGGGATGGATAATTTAAATAGTGCTGAGGTTTTGTGCCTCTCAATAAACTTTACATGGTACAATTGATATACCTTTTTGTTTGCTTGATCCCAGCATTAGTAGGTCTTTGAATTTAAACCATAGCTAATTAAAACATATTTGACAGACCTTGGTTTGACTTTTGGATTGTGTATTTGTATGAAGATAAATGCTTAACACCTAATTTCTTGCATGCATTTATAGTTTGGTTTGTGTCTAAATCATAGCTGCTGTGGAGTCATGCTGTTGAGCAATGTGGTGGGGGTTTTTATATGGAGATGAGTGGCTGTAAGATAGAATTTGTTTCAGAGGAATTCTGGGCAGTCAGAGTTGATCCTCATGCTCCTTGCTTTTCCCATCAGTGTTCTGTGCATCTGCTCAACTCTACCAATGTGAGCAGAGATATATGGAGCACTATGTTTATTTGTTATTCCCCTAGTCTTCAACTACATATCTATCTAACTATTATGGAGCTTGCCATCAAAACTGGTGCAATATTTTCCTATTTTCAAGCCTGTTTTAGCTTTATAAGCCAATTTCCATGCCTTTTATACTATAAAGGCCTCATCTTTCACTCTGAGTGAGATAGTCCAAACTATATTGCTATAGTCATCCATGATATCTAGTACATAGTGGTTTCCTGATTTAGATCACATGTTTACTAGTCCCATTGAGTCTGCCCACACAATTTCAAGCTTCCACTTTCCTCTATGCTCTTCTTCCTACACTTTCAGTATTAGTGTTCTGGTCTGCTTGCCCATGATGCAACTATTACACTTTGGTAATGAGAAAGAGTGAGGGAAGGGTGCACCTTTGATTTTGCCATTGCAGGCCAGGCTGAGGATAGCCTGATAGTTTGTGTGGCCAAGGCAGCAATGCCAGGTCTCAATGCTGGCTTAATGTGCAATGTATGCAGTTTCTATGATATTAGATAAGCTAATGATATAAAGGCTCCTTTCTCTTATCAAGGGTTCTTTTGCAATGGTTGATTCCATTATGCAATCCATGATTAGTACTTCTCAGTTATCAAAGCAGAGTAGGCATTGTTATCAGATGCAATTTTGTTGGGTAAGATAAGGCAGATAGTAGATTTGAGAACATACAAAGCCCTTTCAAAGGTAAGTAGTTTTCTTTCTGCAGATTTGAGGATAATGTTTCCAATCCTGTATGCTGAGATCAAGGATCCTCCAACTCCTTCTATGGTCTTTGGGTTGATAGATTATATCATGTTGAAATCTGACTTGAATGAGGAGATGTGGATTATTGCTCCAATATTTATGAAGAATGAGTTTTCAGTAGTTGTAGATAGTGCCATTTCCTTGGTGCACTTAGACATCATTGTGGGTAGCTGTTTGGTGCTAATCTCCTCCTTCACAATGATGGCCACCCATCCTTCCCACTCAACATTGTCCATCATAGTAGCTAGGATACATTGTCAGTAATGAGTCCTGTGAATTCTGTAGGAGTAAGATCTGTGCTTAAGGTCTGTAGCTTGCCCAAGTTATTTTCCTCCACCAGGTATACTTTTCCTTTCAAGCCTATGAGCTGAGTGTAAACCTTTATGCCAGAGCTATTTTTGTTCCTTTTGCCTTAGCCCAAGGCAGCTGCATGTGCTGCATCATATGCAGCACAAAATCCCTCCTTGTTCATTGCACTGCTGGCATGAGTGCAGTATGGAGCCTCATAGCTGCCACAGGGTCAGTTGTGGGTGATGCACATCTGGCAGCATTTTACACCAGCCACATGGTCATCATGCCCAGGGAGATTGGGCTTGGATAAACAATAGCAACCTTTTGCCATAGCCACTAATGTGTTAGAATACACTTCAGGAAATCCCTGGAGTTTCTTGAGAAAAACCTGTTAGAAACACATTATGTAATTTCTAAATTGTTTTTCTCAAGTATTACATAAAATCTATTTTGAAAAACAGAAAAAAAAAAGTTAAAGTTTCTTAATGATTTTCCTTGAGATAAAGGAAAAAGTTTTCTTTTAATTATTCCTGAGATACAGATAGATAAAATTAATCATGTTTCTAGTGTTTTTCTCAAGAAGAAAATGATGTTTACATTATTGTGTTTCTTTGTGAATACTTGTTGTATTTCTTTCAAGTGTTTTTAAGAGAAAATTCTTTGTTTCTCTTGCAAAAAACATATTAGAAAAACCTTAAATGTTCCTCAGGAAACATAGATTAGATAATCTTTGAGTATTTCTGTAGAAACACAGATTAGAAACACCTATTGCATTAATAAGCACATTGTGCATCATATGATACATGACATGCTCATTGACACTGTTTATTGGGTTCTTTGATAATCATACAAATGTGATGCACTCATCAAAATTTACATTTAAATCCAAAAAAAAAACAAGTCAAACAATATAATGGAATACATGAAATGAGATTGTACATATGTAATGTAGAAAAAAAAGGCATTCAGTCAGAAAAAACTAAATGGTGAATGAAATTAAATACAATTGCTAGCAAGAAAATGATGATAAAGGGAATCACAATGTAGGGTTGCAAAGAAATGATGATAGACAAAATGGCAATGCATCCAGTGGCCAATAGTGGGGATTTCCAGGGCTGGAACATCTACTTGCATAACTCAAGCCTTAACAACAATGATTACATACAACTCATCAAACTCCTGAGAGCTTGTACTTATCCAACACCAGCTTTTGGTTTTGGTATCTCCTTAAGAGGCCAAGACATTCTGCTTTGTATTAATTGCAAGTCAATTGATCATAATACTCTCAACTGCTCATTCCCAAACATTCCAGGATGGCTTGGATTTAAACCACCACCACAATTAACTGGGAATCCCAAGAATGCATATGTTGATGAGATGGGCAACTACTTAGAGGGTGGCTCCCATCCATGTAGAAAAGGAAGAGGTAGGGGTAACTCAAATAAGGGTAGACATAGTTACTGACATGGGAAAAGAGGCTTTAGATTGTGATAATCAACAAATAGCCTTTGATCAATGTCTATGCAAGCAACACATTCACCCTCAATATTAATTATAGTTGTATATACTACTTCATTTGTCCTTATACTGCATCCTTTTCCTCACTCACATTGAGCTCATCAGTCCACTGAATTTGGCTTTTCTCTCTCTCTCAACCCTTCATCCACTTACTCTTGTCATTGTTTCCTGTCTTTCTTTCTCATAGCACTTGTCTTGTAATCTACTTGCCTGTGCTGGTTTAAGTGTGGGTTCCCTCTTGGGATCTGTGTAAGAGAGCAAGGGTGACCAAATGATATATATTTGCCTGCAACCACTCAATACACTAAAGATCACACCATACTATCAAAGAACCTTGTACACTTCTTCCTTGCTCACTTTCACTTCTTCTCACATCAAGGAGCCAATATAAAATTAAGACTATAGTTGCTTTTCTAAAACCAAGACTTCTCAGGACAAATAAGACTCATGAATTTAGAGAGGTACTGAATTTGGAGAAAGGGGGCAGAGCAAATGGTCAATGGCTAATTATGTCATCAATGTTCAACAATCATTGGTGCACCTGCTTATATAATCAATCATACTCTCAACAAAGTGTAATATCATATTCTGCTGTATGAGCTTGCATCCACTCTTTCCTCACACACACCTCTCTAATCCCATCTTCTATTCCTATCTTTAGAGCATGGATGACTTATCTGTCAATCTTACCAGGAGTTGTCCATCACATACCAAGTCCAACTTCCCCTTGTGATCAATGGAAATCTCCAAGTGGCACATGACCAGTTTCAATGTTAGAAACTCACCCTCAAGTTACAAAGTTGCTTAGATAGGCACTATTTGCATTCAAAGTCCAACATATGGCCCCTGTAACAACTGTCTTATATAGATTGATTTATTTGACTAGTTAGAGATTGACTTTTAATGGATTTTATAAACAACAATATTTTCAGTGTCTTGACCAAGAACAAAAGGTATGTCTAAGTGCAATGAAGGCAAAGATGTGCATCAAAAGAAGAAGGTTAGATATAAAGTATGTTTGAAGTGTTGAGGTTGGAGACATTACTAATACACTACTTGACAGAATCATTTTCTAGACATTGAGGCTCAAGTTGATGATGAAGAAGACTCTGAGGTGGAAGAAGAAGACAACAATGGTAGTTTATGCAGATGCTCTATATACCTATGGCTGATGATGTATGGATTACAGATGACTTTATTGAAGATAGTTCACCTGTTGCATTGGATTGAAGTCTTTCTCATCATTTACTTACTATCAAACAGAACTGAGTGGACAGTGATATAGAATGGAGTGCTTTACTTGCTCATGCTTATGCCCACTCTATTACAATTCCTCCCCTCTGGAACCCCCCTGAGACATCTCCAGAGCCCCATCTGGGGCCCTCTTTTGTCAACCCCACAATATGCCCTGCCCCCACAGCTGCCAATGCTGCCATCATATGCATCAAAGACTGCCATCAGCCAACCCCCCCAGGAATCCTGCATCACAGACCCAGGGATCAACTGCCATCAACAATTGGATTATACAATCTGCTTCCAGCCATCACACATCACAGCTCCCTCTGCACCAATTGATTGCATGCCCCACATGTGCGATCCAAGTATACAGTCCCTGCCCACTACTCAATGCCTCTCAGAGCCCATCTTAGACACTCTGGAACCCCAAGACCCAGCCCCATAATACTTATAGCATAGTTTCCCATTGTATTTGCTAGTCTTGATATTAACTTGAATTGTTGTGTGCCCTCCTGTTTGACTGTATATACTGACTGGCATGCTCTAACTGGCACACCTGAATAATCACATGCTCTAAGTTTGGTATGCACTTTGTGACTTATAATTTGTTAACCCAGTCTTGTCTTGGAACTCCCAGTTCTGACTTGACTACCTCCCCAACCTTCAGCCTCTAAAACACCTGAAGCCCTGAATCAAGTTCCATTTCCCAAGATCATCCCTTGTCTATGTCTTGAATCCCAGAGTCCTAGCCCTGGAGCTCCAGACACCCAAGTATCTGTAGATCAAGTCTGCCTCATAAGGGCATTGCTCTTCCAGAAAGCCCCTGACTCAGCAGAACCTGATACATTCTCACAGTCAACAACTTTTGTCTGGTGAATCACCTTATCAAAGTGTTAGAATACCTTTTGATGCAGTGATATGTCTCTGGAAGGTTGCTGTCAAAGTATGCCTCTTTTTCTATTCTCTGTTATTTTTTTATCTTCCAACCAGGTTGTATAATGGTTGAGGCTCTCAAACTCAAGAATATATAGGACCTTTGTAAAGGCATTTTTGATGTTTACTAGGGGCAGATTCACCCAATTGACCCATTGGATTGGCCATTATACCTCAGAGAACAGAAGATCTTCACTCCCTCAAGTGGGTCTTGGGTCTGATTGATACAATGGCCATTTGATGGGTGCAGACTATAATGACTTTGGAGCTGAAGTTTATGTTGTACCCCATTTGAACAATTATTTGCAATTACACCTGATGAAGTGGAAATGCATTGATGCTGAGTCATCCATTTTAAAATCACATCAACCACGTTGCTCTGACACAGCTTTACTTGATGTGGCTGAGATCAAGGCAGTCTGGGGAGATTGATCTGTTTACATGCTACCTTCTGGAGAGTGAAAATTTCATGGGCAGACCTATTTAGACAGCTATCTATGCTTATTGACTAATAAATTCCAGCCTAAAAAAGCCATCCCAACCTCAGCTGAGATTGTGCATTTCCAGAACTTGCAAATCATACCTATAAAATGTTTCAAAATGCATGATACAATCAATGGGTGCTCAGCTTATTGCTGCTGGAGACAATGTCATGATCACAGATGGAGATACTCAAGGAGCTATTGGTATTGTATATAACATTATGGGAGTGATAGCAATGATGAATATAAATGACCAAAGATCTACACTTACTTGTATTACTCAAACATCTGCAAAAGAGGATGACTGTTGGAAATCAAGTGATTGTAGTATTTGGACAACAAGAGGATTTCATGGGTTGGGTGACTTCAATTGATGGAGACATGCTTTTAATATATGATCATCATGCTGCATTGCAGGTGCAGAATCTGTTTTCTTGTTTAAATAGTGCTAATTGACTGCTTTTTAGATTGAAGCACCCATGGACTCTATTATTTTTTATCATAGTCCACTTATCATGGATGCTTATATGGCTGAAGTAAAAATGGTGCCACCAGATATTCACAATCCATTGATCAAGTGAGTGAGTCATGATTATTATTCATGGCTCTTCTCTGACAATAAAACCAATAGCCAACCCTTAGAGCTTATAAATACAAAAAATTGGAATTATCATTTTCTAGGATGTCACATTTATGTCATTGGTTCACATTGCCTAAAAAACTATGAGGGAATCATCAAATCAATGCTGAGGGGTAACAATGTTTTAGTAGAACTTAATACCACTCTTCATTAGGAACTCCTTTATCTTTGAAATTTGGCCTACTGGTAAGGTTAGAACTATTGTAATTAAAGATATCAAGTCTTAATCATATATGTAATAATTCCCTTCAGTCACAATCAGAACATGAAACCATTGATCCTCAAAAATGCAGGGATTGATTTTGAAGACATTAAGCCACTGGTTAGTAACCAACTACCTCCCAATAATTTGCTAGGTCCAATGTACCTCTGTCCTCAGTTCCTTTGGTAGCTTCAACTCCTCTTTCTCTTGCATCAAGCATATATCTTAGTCCTGCATGGAACTTATCTTCACAAACTCCAAATCCATCTTCCACATTTCATACATTTTCTCAAAATTGAACAGTTTCATATGTCTTACAATCTGTTAGCATATTGTGCATGGATGAATGACAAAAACTTCATTGGAAAAAAGGTTAAAGTGCAATTATTCCATACTGTCATAACCCCTCCCCTCCAGAACTCCCCAGGACAGCTCTGGAGCCCCATCCAGGGCCCTCTTTTGTCAACTCCACAATGTGCCCCACCTCCACAGCTGCCAATGCCACCATTACACACATCAAGACCACTATCAGCCAGCCCCCCCCAAGAATCCTGCATCACAGACCCCAGGATCAACCACCATCAATGATTGGATTATGCAACCCACTTTTGGCCATCATGCATCATAGCTCCCTCCATGCCAATTGATTGCACACTCCACATGCATAATCCAAGTATATAGTCTCTGCCCACTATTCAATGCCTCTCAAAGCCCATCCCAGACACTCCAGAATCCTGAGACCTGACCCCATAGTATTTATAGCATAGTTCTTCATTGTATTTGCTAGTCTTAATATTAATTTGAATTGTTGCATGCCCTCTTGCTTGACTGGTATGCACTAACTAGTACAGTTTGACTGGCACACTGGAATAATTGTGTGCTCTAAGTTTGGTATGCATTTTGCAACTTATAATTTATTAACTGGGTCTCATCTTAGAACCTCCAGTTCTGACTTGACCCCCTTCAATCCTCAGCCTCTATAAAACACCTGAAGCCCTGGGCTAGGTTACATTTCCTGGGACCACTCCCTATCCATGTCTTGAACCCTGAAGCCCTAGCCCCAGAATTCCAGACACATGAGTATCTGTAGATCAAGTCCACCTCATAAGGATATTGCTTTCCTGGAAAGCCTCTGACTCAGCAAAACCTGACACATACAAAGCCTATGCTTAACAATTTGGGTTGGAAAAATGGTAATTATAAAGGTAGAAGGGGGTTGTGGGTCAAAACAAACAGCTCTTTTGTGTTGGTTCAAGTTAATTATAATAAGCTTCATGTGCCTCTGAAGTATGTCACTCCAATGCAACTCTCTGTCAGGGGAAAAAAGGTTATGATTATGGATGGTTTGTTTATAAGTGTATTAGGCAAAATCTTGGCTCTTGGTAAAGCTCAGGAAGCTGACTGTGTGTTTTCACTAGATGGAGGAGGTGCACCTATAACAACTTCTAGAGATTCAGTTGCAGTAATTTCTTGAATATATACCAGTAGTTGCCTGTTGACATAAATTATATCATGGAGCACAACATGAGTAGACTATTTGATACCCTTATAGTAGGCAATCCTAACACTTGATTCAATGATTCTTCATAATTATGATATTGGATACATCTGTTAATAAACCAACATGGTTTGGAGGTAGGCAGGTGAATATTTCCCAGTATGCTAAATTAAATCTGATCTACATCAGTTTTGGCATATATCAAGGTAAGTATTCCTATTCAATGTGGTGTATGGGTTTCTGACTTCTCTCTTCTATGGTCTCTCAATGTGAAGTCTCATATCAGCTTGGAAATTTGTCAAGAACATGCTGCCCTTGCACAATGATTATATGTTTATCTCCACAATCATTCTTTGGCATTTGCTGGTTTGGCATTTGATTTAGCTTTTAAGACAAAGATCTCTTTATTCAGGTTCATTACATAATCTATTTGGGGCCTTCAATTGTTCTTTCATTTCTTTCATTACACACTTGTCCCTTTTTGATATGAGTTTGAGGCAATTAGCATGTTTGCAAGAGATGAGCATGTTCATGCATGGGAAACAAAGCACATGGGTGAGCTATCAAAGCCCTTTCCTTTCTTTCAATATATTGACAAAAGGTTGGAGACATTAATAAAGAGTCAGAGTTTGGAATGTAAATATGTATGATATTTCCCTTTCAGTTTGGTGACATTACTTTTTCCTTGCTTGAAGATGCTATAAAACATTTTCAACTTCCATGATTAGTCTTCAGCTCTCTAATAGCAACAACAGCAAAACTGTAGCTATGGAACCTGATTCCCTGTTTTATATGCTACTTCCAGCTGCTAATATGAATTGCAATGTTGGCATCCCTTCACAATCATGGAAGTGCACCTGAGGCAATGACAATAATATTGTTGCTTCATGCATCTTTGCTTCTGTCCATTTTCTCTCTCATTCATCTCAGTAATATATTGATATGATTGGCCCAGAATTCTCATGCCAATGGCATAAATGGAACTGAAGTCAATGGCAAGATTACCCATCTCCAACAAAAGCTTGAGGAAAAAGATCTTGAGCTGAATAGGATCAAATACAAATTGAGTGAGATGCAAGGGGAAATCAAGACCATTGAAGCAATGTCAGAAGCCAGACAATCTTCTTATGAATATGCTTTAAAGGTGTGCCACATCCCACTTGATGTTACATCTTCTCTCACCATTGTGCATTTTAGAAGCTGGAAATTAGGGAGTCAGAGAAGACCAAAGAGAGAGATGCTGACTTTCAGAAGATGAAGACCAATTTAGACAATCTTGTGCAAGAGGAAGATGATCTTCTTGTGTTGTTAAAAGGTTGCCAGAAGGTATATTCTAGACTGCTTAGTAACTGCATCTCTTCTTATCTCCACTTTATATGTTGCAAAGAAAGAGGCCAAGATAATTGTGGCTGAGATGATTGCAGAGCAAAAAGCTTATTCCAGAATAGGGAAAGGTACTGCAATTGTAATGACAAAGGAGTTCAAAAGTCAAGTAGCCAAACTGGCAGATCTTGAAGCAGAAAGGGATCACCTACATAAGCAATTGCAGGCTACAGAGACATCTTTGGCCATTCTGTGTGACCTCAACCATCAGATTGCTATTACCAATGATGAAGTCTTAACAAAGGACAATATCATTTTTGAGCTGAAGCTTGCTCATGATTATTTACAATCTTCCAATGACCTCTTGAAGGTATGTCTTACAATCTTTCTTTGTGGTTTTCTCTTACCATTGTTGTTCAAAACCAAAAAGAAGGAATAACTGAGGCACTCAACAAAGCACTTAAAGAGATTGCAAAGAGAGACTATGACATTGAAGTTATTTCTTATAATAGAGACACTCTCCAATGCAAGTGGACTGCATTAAATGATGAGAAGGCTGCTCTCTAAGTATGGTATTCTACAATTGTCACAATGTTCTCTTCTCACCACTGCTTTAAACACTCAAGGCTGATCTTGAAGCTGAGCTCAAGGAAGCAAGAATCAAATTGCAAAGCATGGAATCCAAACTGGACACCATGAGCTGGAAAAAAGATGCCCTCAATGTGAAGCTTGAAGATTAGCTAAACATAATGAATGCTCTTGTGGCTGATCTCAAAGCCAAACTCACATCTATGAAGGTCAATCATTCTGTACTGACTCTATGATATAACCCCTTCTCATTGTAGTGTTGCACTTCAGACAGTCCATGAGAACTTGCTTAGAATCATTGAAGTGAAAAATGTAGAACTAGAAGAAAATAATTTGAAATTAGATGCAACTAAATCAAGTCAGGTCAAACTTTCTGCCAAGCTTGAAGTTGAAGCTGCATCCTTATCAGAGCTTGAAGCTAACTTTAAGGTCACTAATTCAGAGTTGCAAGAAGCACTAGAAGTGATTGATGGCAAAAAAAATGCTCTTGCAACCAGTTTCATTGCCAAACTTACATCTATGAAAGTCCATTTAAAGGTATATATTGGTACTTGCTCTATGATCCATCCCTTCTCATTGTTGGAAGAGCCAAGGTGTAAAATATACACATGGCATCCCTTATATTGGGAAGAACAGGAAAATTCTGAGGCAAAATTGGACGTTTAAGTAGAGATACTGTTTGCTGCCGGGCAGCCCTTTCAACTTAGAGAGGAAACAAGGTTTGACTCCTTACCAAGCCCAGGTGTCCATTATGGGTCCCTTCTCATTGTAGCTTTTTTTTTTTTTGCTGTTGCTTGAAAGCACACAAATGAAATTGCAGCCCAGGAGATCTTTCAAAAGAATGTTCTTAAGGCTGATCTCAAAGTGCAGCTCAAGGGGGCAAGAGATGAATTGCAAAGCATGGAATCCAAACTGGACACCATAAGCTGCAAAAAAGATGTCCTCAATGTGAAGCTTGAAGACTAGCTAAACATAACAAATGCTCTTATGTCTGATCTTAAAGCCAAACTCACATCTATGAAGATCAATCATTCTGTACTAACTCTATGTTATAATCCTTTCTCATTGTAGCTTTGCACTTCAGACAGCCTACTAGAGCTTGCTTAGAATAATTGAAGTAAAAGACACAGAACTAGAAGAAAATAAGTTGAAATTAGACATGATTGAATCAAGTTGGGTCAAACTTTCCACCAAGCTCAAACTTGAAGCTGTGTCTTTATTGGAGCTTGAAACTAACCTTAAGGTCACCAATTCAGAGTTCCCTCATGACATTCATTCAGTGATGAAATCCTTGAAGTTAGAAAGAAAGTCGGAGGTTTATGCAGTCTGCCTAGTGTGTCACACAATATACTGTGCACTCCTGCAGGGCAGGAAGGGTAGAAAGTACATTGAGGTTGAGGAAGAAGACATCCATGACAATATTCCTGTATACCTGCAGCACTGCAATGCAAAGCAAGAAAGAAGATATCTGTGGGCATGATCTCTCTTGCATGCCTAAATTTGCCAATTGAGGAATAGCACAAACCAGAAAATTTGTTTGTGCAGCTAATTCCTGGCCTGCATGAACCCTTATTTGAAACCCATTGTTGACACTTTCCTTGAACTTTGGACAGGCATTTTCTTCAACCAGACTGCCAAGTATCTTTATGGGCACATCATACACTGTGCTATCATTCTTGTGATTTGTGACTTGATGATGATGTGAAAAGTGGGAGGCTTTACTGCAATAAGTTATGAAAAATTTTATTCTTAGTGCAAATGTTCCAGATCACTTCATGGATACAATGATTACAACTATGATTTCTGGGTACCATGCACTAATGCAGAATCCAGGAAGCAGGTGGAGAAGTACCTCAATGCTTCCTCTTCAGAAGATGCTTGAGATATTATTAACAATTCAGGTGTTCAATGAACTAAGCTTCTCAGGCTACTATATTACAAATCATCATTGTTCCTTAGCCTGATTAAGAAGCATTTCTGCAGCATCCTTGGCTATGATGAGGAAAAGACAAAGAAAGGTCAAGAGAGGGAAAAGCTTATAAAAGGTCTTGTTGTCAAGATATGTTTTTTAGTGGAAAATCCCCAACTAGAGAACAAATCACATGCCAAGGATGTCCATGCACTTGTTAAATGGTTATCACAGCCAATGCAATTTAGTGAGCAAGGACAAGAATATGAAGATGCAGTTAGAAAATAGTCCAAAGCCAGTTTGCTGGCTTTGCAGTGTGTTGCAAAAGGATTAGATGGCTGTAAAACATTTCCTTGCCTCATGAAATTTACTAGAGAGTATTATGCTTGAGCTATCATCACCTGGGTAGGACAGCTCAACTTATTTATTTATTTGCACAGCTAATTAGCCTAAATAGCAATTAAAACAAGCTGCAGATAATGAGATTTGGCAGCCTGGGAGTGTTTTTACAAATGAAGAGATGAAGACAATTGTGGACAATTTAGAATTTGTTGTAAAGCCTTCATAGATGCCTTCAGTCCCTCATTCATCTGGATCAAAGCTCAAAGCAGATGAGTGATGAACCTAGGCTATCTGAATTTGCCCCTGTTGCTGATACATCTCTAGTTGAAGCACCTTGAACAAGACAGATTAGACTTTCTGCAACTTACCATGTCACTTATATCAGCAGTTGTGCTTGCCACCTCTCAAGTCACTAGCAATGAGCACTGCACCTGCTATCTCAAGTTTATGATGGAATATTAAAAAGGGCTTCAGTGACTATTTCCACTCTATAATTCCCTTCTCAACCATCATGTTGCATTTCATATTCCAGAGTTCATCAAACTCTTTAGTCCTATTCATGAGTAGTGGGCCTTTCCATTTGAGCACATGATCAGTCAATTACAGTCTTTGTCAACAAATTACAAGAAGTGTGAGTTCTTCCCCAACTCTCTTGGTTGTCAGTATGTAAATTGACCAAGAGATTAGATGAGTATGAGGAGACTATGTTACAATCCTAGCATAAATTTTCCAATTTAAGAGGTCTCTTTTTCAAGCAAAGTTGCTCTAAGGTCATAAAAAATTGCCTATCATTGTTTGAGACTCTTGTTTGACTCCAAATATGTGGCATGCTCATGGTTGAACAAGATGAAGCAATAACATTTTTTGATTCAGATGAGCAGGAGACCTTCAATGAATCCTCATCAGAAGTCAAAGGTAAACTTGTTGCCCTCTCCCCTCATTTCACAGATGCCTTCAGAAGGGCTCAACCAAATCATGTTGTTTCATCCCATGCACTCATGCAGTCTCATGTTTGCTACATAGGTCTTTTATATATGATTGAATCAAGATATCATGGTAATAGCTCTGTAATATTGCAGAGTATTCCTGCTCCATTCATCATCAAGCAGATAATCAAGTTTCCAGAGATAGGCTTGACTGTCACTTTTGTAGGCTAGGTCAAGCTGCAGATGCAAGGAATTTGGATTGTTAAACTGCATCATCTTCCTTCAGATATTGTCTATGATCTATATGCAGCATGGCCTAAGCTTGGAGTGAGCATGTGGAGTGCCCATATGGATATGCAACTCAAGGCTGCAATGGTTTCTGATATTGAAGTACATTGTGCACAAATGGAATGGGATGAATATATTGCAGTTGTGTCAATGAGGTATGTAAGTGTCTCAAGCATTTCTGTTTTTTAAGGAGTGTACTTATTGCAAACTTAGTTTTTACCTTGACAAGTGACACAAGCTTTGTATATAATCTAGTTAATGCCTTGTAGCTTTGTGTATCTGAGGCAATTGCTATCTTTGTGTTGTGGGCAGAGAGAACATCTGTGAAGTTGGAGTTGCTCATCATCTTGCATTGACTTGCTATGTGCCTGCAGACAAACACAATGCAAGCCAAAGTGCTTTAAATGAAACTCATGGGTGCACTGGATGCAGTCAAAGGGATTCTGTGTTATCTACCTATAAAAGTATGTCCAGGTCAAGATATCCTATAGAAAAATAAATGCTTCAAAGGCACCTTTGAAGCCATGAGGACCTGAATGGTGCCTGAGTCAAACAAATGCTGCACAATACATTTATCCTGCTTATCCAGAGCCTCATAGAAGTACCCAATATCATGCTTAAGCATTTCTGCCAAACCTGTTTCATAAACATGGTCTAGATGGGGTTGAAGGTCCTTAAGCTCAATATTCAAGAACCAGTCAGGTTTATTGTCAGCTGTGCAGTGAGTGAGTATATCATCAACAGTGAGATGGCATTGCCAACAAGATGGAACAAAGATAATGACAAGTTTTATGGGCAAATATTCCATGATGGTGAGGTATGCTGGCTTTGACATTGCAATCATGAGGGGAAGTGGAGGATGGTGAAGGATTGTAGGTGGATCTCCATATTCAGTGGACAAGTACTACTGAGCAATGAAACCAACAATATCTAAGCAAGTACTCACCTTGGAGAGAAATTGAAAACTCATTCATTCACCTAAATCCCATGCATTGGCTAAGGACATGCCACAAGCCATAATCCTGGTCTTGATCTCCATCTGTGCAGAGACATACCTCATGCATGAAATGATGACTTCATATATTGGTCCAACCTCACTGCCCACAAGCTGAATCTCATTTGCTATCAATAATCCAATAGTCTGCACATTCTTTTGCTGGCACCACCATCTCAAAATAACATCCCACTATCACCTCAATCAGTACACCCCAAACCTCAAAAAGAGTAAAGACAAACCTGTGATGGAGTATAAACAATCACATCCCCCTTTTCCAACAACTTCAAATCCACACTTATTTCACCAGTCAAATTCACAATCTCTTTCCCACCCTGCAACTCTGCAAACTTTGCTTTTCACTCCACAACTCTCTGATCCACCATCTCCTGGTACAGTTCAATACATACCACCCTTGCCTGCTCCTTCTTACTCTATAGCCTCAACAGCACAAACTCTGCACAAATTGTCTTTCCACTGCCTATTGGCACACCAATGAACATGTTCTCATCAGATGTATAGAATGCCTGGAAGACCTGTGTCTGGATCTTGTTAAACACCTATATGGTGGATGTATAAATCTCCTCAAACCCTTTGTTATGCAGCACTAACAGCAGGAGGGCCTGGAGATTGAGAAGAGGAGTTGGAGGTAGGAACTTTCCAGAGAAAGAGAGATGCTTGAATGAGATGGGGAGGTGGTTTCAGAGTGAAGCCAGCAGTCAGAGATTATAGTAGTTTGGGAATGGGCTCAAGCATTGGAACCATAATCATAATGTTATGTTCATCTTTAGCATACACAGTGCCCAGCACAAATGACACTTTGTTTGGGTGCAAAGATGCTGAGAGAGGGCATTTAGATGCTCTCTGGGGGTCCTAAGCATTGATAAGTTTGCAGGAGGGAGGTGTAAGAGGAATGCTTGATATCTGTGGAACTCCTTCTACAGAGCCAATGGTGCAAGTAATGAGCAAGAGTTGAGTGAGTGTGAGGGCAGGCAAGAGTCAGGCAAGGGACAAGCAGGGCTAACAGAGGGTTGGACATCACTAGAGAAGCTTATAGTTGGTTTAGTGAATAGACCAGAAGAACACTGCTATTGTTTAGCCTGGGGATATTCTATCCACAGGCTGCCTATATATACTACATCAGTGGCTGTGTTATTACTAATACTGTTTACTAATCAGGCCCCAGTATGTAATAGAGTATGACTAACAATAATCAATGCTGAATAAAGTTCATGTATATGACTTATCAAGGCTAACTACTAAGAGACAGAAGGAGAAAGGGTGGGCCAAGCAGCTAGTCAGATCTGCAAGGAGTAGGCATATCATTGGACTAAGCTTGGAATAGGGTTGGACATGGTCCAGAAACTGGTTTCCTGACATCAACCCCTTCTCTAGGTTTGTTGCCTCAATGAACAGTATTCATCTTCCCTGAGTTGGGCAAGAGCATCAAGCAGTATTAGTGCTGTGCAAAGGTGCCCCAGAAGTGCCCCAAGCATAATGCCCATGAGCATAATCGATAACCATTGGGGACAACAGAGCTGGAGTTGGACTAGAGAGAGCTATAGGTGAGCTGGCAGGTAATGAAGATATAGCCAGAGTCGGTACAGAAGGCAGAGTATCCCAATTGGAAGGATCAGAAAAGTTCAGAGTAGAGTCATGCACAGAAGCCCTAAGAGGAGGAGGCAGTGTGGATGGGGTAGAAAGTGTTGGGGTGGATGATGCAGATTCCCTAGATGAGGCTGGTGCAGCAACTGCTGGCACAGCATTGCCAGATCACTGCTTCCATGGTGTGCACACATGCTTCTTAGCAATGCACTTTCCAAAGACCACAAGGGCTTCACCAATCTGCTGGTCAATGCCCTGGATAGTGACAAAACATTGGCCTTCACCATCAGTCAAACCAACCAAGAAGGTGGCCAGCCAAGAGCCAGACAGGTCATGGGCTTGTTTAAGGCCCTGCCCCTGATGTCCAATGACATGCACAATGAGAGAGTCAGGGAGCTCAAGGGCACATTCAAAACAAGGGACTTTACTGTCAGTAGGAGGAAGATCCTGAGCAAAGGGGACACCCTGGGGAGTATTAGAAGTAGAGCATGCTTCCTATCAAGGAATGTGAGAAGGGGGCATAGTAGGAGTTTAAGCAGACTCAGAGGGCTTAGGGCAGCTAGGAGGAGCAGAACAATAAGCAACTGGAGCATTACTATGCTTAGGAGTAGTTTGGGCAGTGGCAGCAATGACATGTCCACTCTCCAGAGTGGCTAGTCTGCATTTGAGGGTAGCAAGTGTCAGCTGCATCTGCTGCATTAGAGAAAACTAGTTGGCAGTCCAGTGAGGCATAAAGGCAGGGCCTGTTCCAGGAACAGAAGATGTACTAGTGGCCAGGTTGGAAGGGCAAGCAGAGGGGGCTACTGTAGGGGTATGAGTCATGGAGGTAGAGGGAGACTGAGAGTCAGAAGACATGATAGGGAATAGATTGAATACTGTGGGCTAAAAGGGCAGACAGTGTAGGAGGCTGAACAATCTATAAGGAGAATACTTGATATTTGCAGAACTCCTTCCACAGAGCCAATGGTGCAAGTGATGAGTGAGAGTTAAGTGAGCATGAAGGCAGGCAAGAGTCAGGCAAGGGATAAGCAGGGCTAACAGAGGGTTGGACATTGCTAGAGAAGTTTATAGTTGGTTTAGTGGATAGGCTAGAAGAATACTGCTATTGTTCAGCCTGGGGATATTCTATCTACAGGCTGCCTATATATACTACATTGGTGGCTGTGTTATTACTAATACTGTTTACTAATCAGGCCCCAGTATATAATGGAGTATGACTAACAATAATCAATGCTAAGTAAGGTCCATGCATATGACTCATCAAGGCTGACTACTAAGAGATGAAAGGAGAAAGGGTGGGCCAAGTGGCCAGTTGGATCTGCTAGGAGTAGGCATATTATCAGACTAAGCTTGGAATAAGGTTGGATACAGTCCAGAAACCAGTCCTCTAATAGGAGGGGAGGAGGAAAGGGGTGGGTAAGGCAGCCCCCAGCACAAATGACACCAAATGAAGTGCTAATGACACTTCATTCTGGTGCATCAACACTGATAGAGGACATTTGGACACTCTCTGAGGGGTCCTGAGGGAGAAGCAGGGCAATAGGCAGACAACTTAGTAGCACAAAAATATACCCAGATTTTTCTCTTATAAGCTCAGCCTTGCAAGAACATCCCCCATTTTTCTTTCTTCACTTGACTGCCACCATCACCTTTTAAAAATTTATGTCCTATATGTCCATAGGCTCTGTTCCATCCAAAGTCTTTCCTGCCAAGGCATGCCCTACTACAATAAATGATTTGCAGCCTTATTTCTTCCATATGTTGCTTATGGTATGTGTTTCTTGTAAATTTGTCTTAGTCCTATTCTTCTTGCAATGTCATAGGCATTTTTATTGGGAGCATTGGTTCTATCTTTGAAAAATTTATTGCCAATGTTTACACAACATTTCATAGCCCAATTATAGATGCCCTGGCAATATCTCAGGACAATTTTGTTCCCAGTGGATTTGCCATGTATACAGTCTGGTTATGCATTGTTTCAATGGTTATTTTGGCAATTTTGGCCTTTGTTTACATCATAATATATACCTTCAATGTGAGTTTCACACTCTTATTACAGAAGCCTTGTTATTGAAGTCTCAAAAATTATCATCTTATTCATAGCTATGTATATAACCTTGGCCTTTTTCTCTGGATGCATTGCCATTCTGTCTATCATCATTTCTTTGCAACCCTACACTGTGATTTCCTTTATCATCATCTTCCCACTAGCAATTGTATTTACTTTTGTTCACTGTTTATTTTTTTCTAACTGAATGCCTTATTTTTTTCTACATTACATATGTACAATCTTATTTCATGTATTCTATTATGTTATTTTACTTGTTCTTTTTTTGGATTTAAATGTAAATTTTAATGAGTGTGTCACATTCATATGATTATCAAAGAACCCAATGAACAGTATTGACAAGTGCATCACATATTGTATGATGCGCAACATGCTTGCTGATGCAATAGGTATTTCTAATCTGTGTTTCTACAGAAATACTCAAAGATTATCTAATCTATGTTTCCTGAGGAACATTTAAAGTTTTTCTAATATGTTTTTTATGAGAGAAACAAAGAATTTTCCCTTGAAAACACTTGAAAGGAATACAACAAGTATTTACAAAGAAACACAATAATGTAAACATCATTTTCTTCTTGAGAAAAACACTAGAAACACAATTAATTTTAT
This sequence comes from Termitomyces heimii, assembly GCA_003313675.1. Taxonomy (NCBI): domain Eukaryota; kingdom Fungi; phylum Basidiomycota; class Agaricomycetes; order Agaricales; family Lyophyllaceae; genus Termitomyces; species Termitomyces heimii. The sequence continues at coordinate 5,823 of QLON01000295.1, read as the reverse complement.
CTATCTGTATCTTAGAAATAATCAAGAGAAAATTTTTTCCTTTATTTCAAGGAAAATTATTGAGAAACTTTAACTTTTTTTTTCTGTTTTTCAAAATAGATTTTATGTAATACTTGAGAAAAACAATTTAGAAATTACAATAACAGGTTTTTCTCAAGGAACACCAGGGATTTCCCAAAGTGATAATTGCACATGCAAGGTCATTATTTGCACACCAGTTCTGATATGCAATTGGTTTGCCTTTCATGCTTGAGACAGTGATGAGTGGCACAAAAACATACAGCTTCAAGCCTAGAAGGGAAAGGTGGAATTCTAGGGCTTTTGACCACTTTGCAAAGTTGGAGGTGGGGGAGCTGCAGTTGAACTTATCAGTTTTCCAGTTCATGCTACAGACTGAGATAGCAGTAATGGAAGGTGCAGTAGACTGGAGAGACATTTCAGTATTCTAGGGTGCAAGTGGGCAGAAGGATTTGGTCTCTGTTTAGGTATGCTGTGATATCCTTATCTTTCCAAAATGGGACAAGACAAGGCAAGCAGATATAGTCAATAATTTATCCAACAAAAGGAAAGATCAAATTTGGAGAAAGCACTGAATGGGCTAGTGTGCAATTGGTACCTAAACAAAGGACAAGGGGTAGAGTTATAATGAGTGGCAGTATATTTCAGGTAGTCCACTCAGTAAGGCCCATAACCTGTTAAAACTGGAATTATACTTTTGTAGGTTAGACCATCATTAGTACCTAGAGTGATACACAATTAGTGTTTGTCTAGGTACAAGTGTTGTAAGTACTGGTAAGTATATAGATAAGATGATTGCATACCCTCAGTAATGTGTAAACACAACTGAGGGTACTTATGCCTATATATCTCATTATATGTATGTCTGTAAACAAAGGAGTATGAAGCCACTGCATTCCCAACAATGGCTTGGGGTATTACTATTATTACATTATAATGTTGTTCCAACAGTATTCTTGTATCTCCTCAATCACTTGCAGTGGCCTTGATGCACCTGATCTCAACACATTGAATAGTGAATACAAGGCCTTAACTGAGTAAAGCAAAGTTAAGGCTGGATCTAAGCATTGAATATTGAATACAATGCTCAAACTGAGTAAAGCAAGATTGAGCTAGATCTAAGCATTATTAAATAGTGAATATAAGGCTCTAACTGATTTTCTTACAATGTGTTGATCATTAACTTGGACAAACACTGTGATAACTTTGAATTTGGGGCAGAAGAAATAATGTCTCACAGCCAGCAAAGAGCACTTTTTCTTTCAATAATCCAAATGCTAACCATTCTGCTTACTTGATAACTGTCATCCAGCTCCTTACTCATATGCTCTTTGACACATCCAAGCTTCTGCAAGCATGCCCTCTCCAACAATATACTCCACAGCCTTATATACCTTGAGCACTGTCATTGATATATACTGCCCCAGCTCCATCTACTCTCCAAGGCACTCTTCACCTTGTTTGCATCCTCCTGACACCCTCTACTTCCCTCCTCATGACCTTGGCCCTCTCTTTCAAATACATGCTTGTCCTGTTATGCAAACCCATTTGCATGAGCACCCTTTTTCTTTTTAGTGCACCATACACCTCTTAGGTAGACATTGGGTGCATAACAAATACATCAGTCTTGGGGAGGGATGCTGGTGCAGGAACAAGGACATGGTAGATGACATTATTTTCACATGAAAGGGTGCCAAGGAGCATACTAGCAAGGGAATTGTGCACTTTGGTGAGGTACATGATGGAGGGTGACATGTTGGTGGGGAGTAAGAGAGAGGATGAGGGCAAATGCTTTCTTTGGTACAGAGATTATGGGTGATTGAAATGTCATTGTGCAGGCCAATCCTGGCTTGCAGTAACCATCCTGCATCTTGCCTTGCTCTTGCTTCTATGTCTGGACCATCCAAGTCTTCATATAGCTTAAGGTGCGGTTATAGGTTCATTGCTATTTATAATTCTGACTGTTTGCAGTATGACTGCTGCCATGTTTTTAGTCTGTCCTAAGCTTATACTCACATCATATCTCACCAACTTTCTTGCAATGTGTACATTTCCCCTTGTATTTTGAAATCCCATTTAATTATACAATGTAGATAGGTTTAAGCACCCGTGTCACCCATCACCTTCTGCAGCACATACTTATTATTTTATGTAACAAATAAATGTCTATTCTGCAAGATGTACATGGCCTATTACAATCTCAACCAGCACTGCATAGATAGACAGTGATCATTCCTTTAATCCAGCAAGCATATCAAGTATATGAATTGTCTTGGTTCAACACTTTAGACTTGCAATTACTTTAATTGGATGAGATAGAGTATGGTAAGGGTTACAAGTACTCTACACAACATTCACCAGTAACAACTGCTTTTTGCACTCTCAATTAGTTTGCACCCATCCCATTTCCTCTGACCTCAAATGTGCAGGCAACTTGCACTATGACTCATCCAACACAAGACATTTATACAGTACCTTTACCAAGATTTAAGTACTTCTGAAAGTCAAGGCAGATATTATGAAATGTGCATCATGTAGCAAGCATGAAAGGCAGTGTAATTATTAGCTTGCATATGCAGCACACTTCAACTGGGAACAGTGGTTTGTTCATCATGACAGGAGAGAAAACATGAGGGGTATCATGCATTTATTATTGTTTCATTCACAACACATCTATGCACAACTCATGTTCTTGTCAGAGCTTGATCTATAGATCAATGTCAGATAAGCAATTGCCCTTCCCAGCAGCTTTCCTCATCTTCTGTTCTCTGAGAATTGGAAAGAGAAAAAACATATGTGAAGTGTCTATAATATCAGTGAGTTTCAAGCTCATGCCCCAAAAGATTAGCTAGGAAAGACACCCAATTCTAGTGCCTTGGACCACTCGGCAATAGTCATCTATTGGCTGATTCTGAACACACAATATGTTGATGTTATGATGGAACACAGCAAAATTGACTTCAGAATTTTACAATCTGAAAATGCCACCTCACCCCCCATTCCTATGTATCTTACAATGTGTATTTTTCTTAAACCTCAATGCTTGATTTATAATTCAATTGCCACAGTTTGTATGTCCCACTTCAATGGTTTTCTGTATGTGCTCAGAGTTGAGACTTCTCCCTCAAACATCCTTAGCTCTCAATATGCTCAAAGCTCCATCTCACTGTCTTTCTTGATACATTGTCAATAATATGACTTTGGGATCTAGCACTGAAATTGTATCCTGGCCATAATATGCACTGTACTTCTCTGCAAAAGCAGTGTATCATTCTTCATAATCTAATTATCAAAGGTGGGAGGAAGCATTTCTATCTTGTGAGATTATAAGCCATAGGCATGAATCTGGTGTATATATGCATCTAGTTCTTATATCTAGTTCTTGTTTCAAAGTTATGTTGTCCATTGCATGATTGTAGTCCCCTTCCTTTGTCTGAACCTCTTACATCTCAGCAATAACAAAATTCATTCACATTTTATATGTATTTTACATGGCAATCTGTAGATCAGTAGCTTGACTACAATGTACATTTGTTGATTCTTTTTTAGGTGTCTCTCCTTTCCACAGGGCATGCCCTCTTCATCAGTCCTTGCCAGGTTGGGTCTGTATGTACATTTCATTGTACCCATCTAAAATCAATCACTTCCACGCCAGAGTGTGATATACACCTACCAGCAAGATTCTCAAACATAGAGATTATGATGCTTCTTCATTGACAGTGTGAGATGGCCTCTTATATGACATTCTGACAGTTTGGTAATATTCCAAGTAATCAACAATTATGGCATGACCATTGTTGCATGCAACATCAAAGAATGTCTTGCCTTCATTATCCTTGATGGTTCTGTTCTATCTGCAGTCAAGCAAGAGCTGAATACTTGGGATTTCACTTTGCATGCTTAAAGAGCATACTGTTAGAGAATGATTTAGCACCATGCTCCAAAAGGCATGTAATCATATCAAATTTGCACTGATAATACTTAGTGCCAATGGCTAAATCAAGTGGTATCCACCCATCATAGATCCCCTGACACTCTGGAGCAGAAATCAAATCTGGCACTTGTTGAACAAGAAAAATGACCTTGTTCACATTGCAACGGACAGCTGCATGATGCAAAGCAGTCCTTCCAAAAGAACTTTGATAATTGAGGTTTACTCCTCAATCCACTAAATCATGAAAATATTCTGCATTGCTGTGAACTGCACAACTCATCAAGACCTTATTGCTCCATTCACTATCAGATTGAAGCAGTTTAGGATCAACCCAATCCAGAAGGTGCCATAATAACTTATGCTTTTCTGCCCTAAGTGTGCCTTCATAAGCTTCAAGGAGTGCATTCATCTGAAAATCAGGAATGTATCTATATAGCAGAGCTTGCATGGAAATGATCTTGCTGAAAGCTTCAATTAGTTGGCTATATACAGTACCCTCCTTCATGGAAGACATTGAAGCCAAGAAGGAATATGTTATTGCAGAGAGAAAGAAATCAGTGAAAGATTCAATATCAAGGTAGAAATAGTTCCACTGCCTATTAAGCAAACCACAAGTACCCTCAATGACAATTTCTTTGACTGAGTGGTTCAATGAGTAGTCATATAGCCAACACAATGAGGTCTGAGCTGGATCACAAATGTGGCTTTTAGACTGTAACACTTGTGTTTTCTCTATTGTTTTCAAAGACTGTTTCAACACTGGGATATTGATCCAATGGTGCAAGCATGAAGGTTGTAGCTTATGAAGAACATAAAATAGAAGCCAATATAGATGGAACATGAGAGGGATGTGGTAGAGACAGGCAATGTCCAAAGCTGAGATCATGGGGAATCCAAAGTAGAAGATGAATGTGAGACCAGTAGTTCCTGTGACAGCTCCACATATTGGCTTAGACAATTGCAAGACATAGAGAGCTAGTCCAATGAGAAAAATGGCAACTGAATAATGTAGGATTAGTGGAAGGCTTTTGATGATGTCACCAAGTTTCCACTTCTCAAGTCCATCAAAGTGGAATTGGCAGGTTAAAGCATGGGTTTTGGCATTGCCAGGAACAATTGTGATATAAGCCTGCTGACCTTATTAGACAGCTGAGAGACAAGTTGAAGGGAGTATACAAACTTAAATCCATTGTTTCATCAGAATAGACAGGAGTGCAGTTGATAATGAAAGAGCAAGACTGGTAAAAAAGAGTCCATTCACCTAGGCATCAATCAAAGTGTATGTCTGGCTTTCTAGACCTAGAGATGCTGTAGGCACAGCATTTATGCTTGTTTGATTTTCAGCAGCCCTCAATAATTGATTGTTTTCAACAAGGAGAGACACTATAATCTGTGCATTATCTAGTTGGAGTACTTGAGATGTTTGAGCAACAAATATTGTAACCACTGCTAAGAAGAGTGCAGCCTGTCTTATAATTAGAAAGACATTTAGAAGTGAATAACCATTAAGACTCACAAAAACAAGGAGACCATCAATGATATTTCAAAAGCCTTCAATCATATCCACATCATAACTCTCTGCTTTATCAAGATATACATTCTATACATGTGCATTCTCATTTGCTTCTTCTCCTAGTTTTTCAGGGTCATATTTCTTTGTGTAGTTATAATTACAACTACCTGGGGACAATATTATAATTAAATTGTCTCAGCAGAAATTAGGACAGGAACCCAAGATGCCAGAGGTTGTGAGGTGCAATAGAAAAAAGTTTAGCATGTTGAGTGGGAAGGTGGATGGACAGTGAATTTGTTCACAGCCTGAGCCATGGAAGGAAGTAGATATCAGATGATGATCATTAATCATCTGTCAG
>QLON01000290.1:0-25673 GCA_003313675.1 Termitomyces heimii | reverse complement strand
CCAAAACCCCTGGGTCAAGTTCCATTTCCCCGGGACCACCCTCCCTGTTCACGTCTTGAACCCTGGAGCCTTAACCCCGGAGTTCCAGACACCTGGGTATTTGTAGATCAAGTCCACCTCATAAGGGCATTGCTTTTTCAGAAAGCCCCCAAATCAGTGGAACCTGACAGATGTCCTGAGCCCTGGTGGCTAATCATAGAGCCTTCCATCTAGAAGCAGGTACAGAGTTAAGTGCAGAGTTGCCAAGCATTTAGTGGATGTGACTCAGTTATTGAATTAATGTTATCAGAGAAGGATCAGGTAATGTCAGGGTCAGAGCTTCTAAGCATAGGAGACAAAGAGGAAAAAGCAGCATCACCAGTTGTTAACCAGTAAACAGTTTGTTGGGCCATGATGCCTGAGCATTATCTGCTTCCCCATGTTGTCATTTGCCTGCCTCAGCATCTCTGACATGGCTCCTCTTCCAATCTCCCTTTGGAGCTTGACAATTTCTAGGTGAGGTTTTTAGCCCAGTTGGCATGCCTTTTTAGTAGTGAAAGCAGATGTTGTGGCACTTTATCAGTCCCTTGAGGCTAGCAACAGTGCCTTAGCCCTTGCCTACATAGAGTTATTTGAGGCACATTAAGAGGTTGTTGGGAAGCCATTAGAATCATAGTTAAAAATTGGAGCAGAGCTGCCAGATGTCAAGATAGCAAGTAGAGGGAGATCAGAGGAGCTGGTGCTCATCTTTAGGCATCTACTCTGGTCTGATATGGCTCTCTCCTTAGTCACATTGCCTGGCCTAGAGGTGGGTTCTGCAGATTTGGCTCCTCTCTTAGTTGTGTTGCCTAGTCTGAAAGTGGATTTTGTGGCAATTTAGGCAAGGAGTAAGGCATCAGTAGTAGGGGGTGGAGCACCAGTAGGGGTTTTAGAGCCTGACTGATTCTGAGTTTGCACCAAATTGGGTAGCTCTTATAGTGGTCACATTGTGGATGTTGAAACTAGGTATATACTTAATCTAGGCATTTGTACTGACTCCAGGTTTGTTCTGAGTATTGGTTGCCTCTTGCTATTAGGGCCAGCCTTCAAATGCTAGTGGACCTTGAAGTGACTCATTGCTATTGTTTCATTGAGGTGACACAAGGATTAGACCAGACTATGATGAATGTGGGTGAGCTGATGCTATAAGCAGAAGATGTGATGCATGAAGTTTAGCAGAGTATGCTAGAGAAATTGGGAAGAGAAGTTGAGGTGGACTCATAAGAGGAGAAATTGTCCAGTTTGGATTATGCCTAGTAGATAATCTATAAGGGGAATGCTTGATATCTGCAGAACTCCTTCCACAGAGCCAACAGTGCAAGTAATGAGCAAGAGTTGAGCAAGTGTGAAAGTGGGCAAGAGTCAAGCAAGGGACAAGCAAGGCTAACAGAGGATCAGATGTCACTAGAGAAGCTTATAGTCAGTTCAGTGAATAGGCCAGAAGAATACTGCTATTGTTTAGCCTGGAAATATTTTATCCACAGGCTGCCTATATATACTACATCAGTGGCTGTGTTATTACTAATACTGTTTATTAATCAAGCCCTGGTATGTAATGGAGTATGACTAACAATAATCAATGCTGAGTAAGGTCCATGCATATGACTCATCAAGGCTGACTACTAAGAGATGGAAGGGGAAAAGGTGGGCCAAGTAGCTGGTCAAATCTGCTAGGAGTAGGCATATTGTTAGATTAAGCTCAGAGTAGGGTTGGACACAGTTTGGAAACTGGTCCCCTAACATAGTCCAGGCTATTGTCAGATCTTGTTGCTAGTGCCTTCTTAGTGTTTTTTGATTCAAAAAGTATTTTCTTCCTGATCTTGTAAGAGTGATCTGAGGAGCTTGGTGGGAGTTGCATTCTTGGTGAATTTGAGAGATGAGAGTTATGTCCATGACTGTCCTCATGCATTCAGTGGATCCTAGGATCCTTGAGCTTTTATAGAAAGTATTGGTGGAATTTCTGGAGGGCATTGGGGGCACCTGCAAAGTGGCTTCAAAGTATTCAAGTGTCATTTTCTAACCTGTAAGCTATCCATTTAACCAAGTACATTACTTATCTTTGGTGATGGCAGAAGTTTAGTATCTTGTCCACCTCATAGTGGAATTTTCCAGCTATCTCTATAGGGAAAGGAAGCTCACTCTGGCATCCTGAGAAGGTGTCAGAGTTGTGCTTGGTTAGGAGTTGGATATGAAACACAAAGTGAATGCCTTTTATGCCCAGAGTTAAGTCAAGGCAGTAGAAATGAGAAGAGACCTTTTTCATTATTTGGAAGAGTCCAAGGTGCTTGTAGTTGAGCTTGAGTGATAGTCATCAGATTTTGAAGTTTTGGTGATCAAGCCAAATGTAAGTACCTATAGGCCAATCCAGAGTTGGTTCTTATTTCAAATCAGCCTGTTTACTGTATATTCTATTAGCAGTTTTAATCTCAGTCTAGAGGTAGTCCTGTAGGGCCCAGAGATTATAAGTGATCTCATGAGCAGCATGGGAGGAGATATTTTGCAGAAAGATGGTGAGTCAGGAGTTATAGCCCTTGTTAGCAAAGAAGGGTGAGACTTCTATGGCTAAGTAGAGTGTATTATTGTAAGTAAATTCTGCAATAGGGAGCTCAATGCACTAATCATTCTGAAGATAGTTTACATAAATGCAGAGGTATTGCTCTAAGGTCTGGTTAACTTATTCAATTTATCTGTTGGTCTTTGAATGGTAAGCAGTAGAGGGCCCATTTGATGTTTAGGGCACAACAGAGCAATTGCTGGAATTTGGAGACAAATAGAGCTTTATAGTTGGAGATGATATCATTGGAGAGCCCATGCTTCAAAAAAATGTCCTGGATAAATAGCCAGGCAAGTTCTGGGGTATTATTGGTGATGTGGCAAGGGATGAAGATTGCTTGCTTTATGAAGTGGCAAAGTACTACAAGGATTGCATCATGGCCATTGGAGTCTGGCAACTCTATAATATGATTCATAGAGAGGGAGGACCAGGATTTTTTGCCAATTGGTAACAGTTTGAGGAGCCCAAAAGGCCAGTGTCAAAGTACCTTGGCATAGTAACAGAAATTGCAGGAATATACATACCAAATGATGTCCTTCTTTGCCCCAGGCCAGAAGAACATCTGATTAATGAGTTGGAGGGTCTTCCTGATATTAGGATGGCCACACAGCTTGTAATCATGATTCTGCCATAATATGTCAAGGCAGAGTTCGCCATGGTCTGAAATGTAGATTTGTCCATTTCAGAGTAAGAGTTTCTGATTGGGTAAGAGGGTGAAGGAAAGGGGAGTGGATATACCATCCACAAATTTCTCCAGCATACTTTGGAGGTCATGCTTGCAGAAGTATGAGTTAATCAGGGCACTCCAAATCTGATTCAGGAGAGATTCTTCATTAAGCAAAATACAGTATTGATTTGTTCAAGAGAAAGAACTACACAGTGGTTGAAGGCATTTTGATCTACCTTGAATGACTTCTTCAGATATATGTCAGGGCATCTAGTAAAGGTGTTAAGCTTTGCACTAAGTCATCTGGGTCAATAGTTGATGGTAAAGTCATATTCAGACAAGGTCTTAGATCATTAAGCCTATCTCTGACTAAGTTGCTTTGTGGTAGTGAAGTACTGCAAATTGTTGTGGTCAAAGTAGACTTGGATGCAATGTTGGACTCTTTCAAAGTAAGCATGCCATTGTCAAAATGCTTCTATAATCACAAGAAGCTCCTTGTTGTAAATGTTATAATTGAGCTTGGTGGGAATAATAGGCTAAATGAGAGAAGATTAAGATGTCATTCAGGTATACAATGACAAAAATGTTGTTCATATTATGGAAGATGTTGTTTATGAAATATTGAAATGTAGCAAGGGAGTTAGTCATTCTGAAGGGCATGATGAGGTACTCAAAAAGACTATACCACATCCTAAACACTGTCTTCCATTCAGCTGAGTCAGGTAGAGATTGATAGCTCCATCTTTATTTCCATCTTCACCTCCATCTCTACCTTCACTTTCAGTTCCATCTTCACTTTTGCCTTCACTACTCTCCTCATCCCTACTTTCTTTTTCTCTCCCCTCATTTACTGTATTGGTATCTTCAGAAATTATCTTTGAATTCTCATTAAAAGCTGATGCAAATACTTTTCTGACAATCATCATTTTTCCAAAGAATGCTTCAGCTTTTGCAGAAGCATTCACAACTGTTGTGAAAGGGTAAAATAGAATTTGTAAGAAACTATGCAGTTCTGAATCATATGATATTTCAGTGCCAAGGAGAATATGTATTTCCTCTTCTGGATATATAAGATCAATTGTTGGTGGGCATCGAAGGTCGATGGGGAGAACGCAACTTTGAATCTTGCAGGACAGGGACGTCAAAACAAGGTGTGTACGCCAAGACGGAGAAACACCTGAACGGCAGCGGGTATTGGGAGAAAACACACGTCGACGCAGAGGACTCATTGCAAAACCAGAAGCCAAAGAAAACAAGTGCCAGACCACGGTCTTCGTCGAGATTCAAGCACGCATACGGGAAGCACGCATACGGGATGCATTCATCTTCGTCTCTGGAACCAGAGTACGGAGACTGCTCAATTTTCGATTGTACTCAGTGTCCTCTCTTCCGCAAAGCAGACCAGGCTACGACATGGACCGATTTTCATAATCATATGATAGCTTGTACGTACAAATTGATCCACTGTGGGTGTTTTAATGCTCAAGCAATATTTAGATTGGGCTATGAATGTTCTAGATATGCGAATTTCCAACCCCTGCACCATCCATACATACGTCGTCACATGTCGTAAGTTACAAAGAGACGCCAGATGGCTCGTTATTATCTGCTTGAGAGACGGCACTACTCGGACCAGTTGACATCTTTGTTGGATGTGATGGCGTCTACTCTGCCACTCGGGCTAACCCTGCTGGGCTATGAATAATCTTGCGAACCACCGTGCTGCGCGAGAAGAATCCACAAAGTTGTGCGTTAGACATTCCCAGAATTGCACGTCATGTAGTCCAAGCGCTTGACCATTCTGCTTTACGTTCTGTAGGTATGCAAGATCAGTAATCGACGCACTGAAGTCATTCCTTCTTGATCAATGTGACGCATTAATTTGGAGATGTAGTCATTGTTGTCTAATTCTACAACAAGCACAATGGTTTTGTAACGCCTTTCATACCCCATCGGCTCCGTACCCGCACCCGCACCCGCACCCACGCCCGGATCGACTGCAGCCACCCCACTGTTAGAATCCGGACTCCTTTACTGTTAGACTAAGAACAATGTAAGTCTTGATCTACGACACAGTCAGTATGTTTGTAATGTGTTTAGTATGTTCGGCGTACCCTCAGTCCAATGTAAGTGGCTGAGGTTCTGTCTATGAGTAGTCTGTATTTATACGTATGCGGACAATGGACCACTCCCGCTATGCGATATAGTGAAAGATATTGTGTGATATGACAAAAGGGCGACCCTATTGAATGGGTGAGTGGCCTGTGTGATATAAGTGATAAGTCGAAAAAGTCCAACACCCACCAGCACCAGAATGCACACCGCGGAGCTTGTTAGAAGGTTCCCAGGCGGGGGACTGTGCCTGGGGTGGAAGTTTGCGAAGTCGAGGCTGAGGTTGACGTTGGGCTCTTGTGTAAGGAATCGTTACTGATTATCTGATCAGTACTTTTTGTCACTCATTCTTATCTTTCATCATCTCCTTATCTCTTTACCTTTCGACATACACCTTACATAAGCAGACACTACCGTATAAATACCTCGCCTTGTTCTAGGATAGGACATGTTGGAGTGTCGCCTGGCGACTAGTCTGCCAAGCCGGGTCTCAATCCCGACATGCACCATTGTCATATATTTTTCTTATTACCTTTTTTATACATGCGTTATTGTTCTTTTTATTTGATCTTGTTGCCGCGACCCTGGACATCTCCGTATGCACCTGGTTACGCAGTACTCTTTCATATATATGTTTTATCTTCTATGTAGTGCCCACCTCAGATGTGACTTTAACGCACTCTGAGGTGAGCTTACTTACTTACATTAAGACTATACACTGTACTTACAAAACACCTAGTACTTTGTACTTTACTATAGGTGAATACATTCCAGATGTGACTTGAATGCACTCTGAGTACTTTGTACTTTACTATAGTCTATCAGGTTATTGGGCCCTCTTTCCATCTACCCTGCGAGCTGCAACACAACGCGATCCTACTATGTCAATCACTGCTGTTACCACTGACTCTCTCCCACCTGATGTCCTGAGGCTAACATCTGATGGCATCAACTGGGGTATCTTTGAAATACACTTCTCTGCGGCTGTCAAATCCAAAGGGAAGTGGCCTCACTTTGATGGGTCAGAACCCTGCCCTTCTCCATCTCCAGGGGATAAGGCTGGCACTGTTGTGGACTGGGACAAGGTGGAATTGTCTGCATACAACCTCCTTCTCCAAAAGATTCCTGACTCAGCTGTCATGAAACTTTGTTGTTATAAGACCATCACAGAGGCCTGGGCTGCACTCACCAAGGAGTACACCCAGAAGGGTGCATTTGCCCAGACCCAGCTCTGAACTGAATTCCTAGGAATGAAGTGCCCCAACAAGGGTGACGTTCATGCCTTCCTTGACAGCCTGTGTGTAAAGAAGGAGGAACTTGCATCAGTGGGTGTCAACATAGATGACAAGGATTACCATTTGACTATTATTGGGTCCCTTTCCCCATCCCTGGCTACCTATGCCAACTCTCTTCTTATAGCTACCAAGCTTCTTGGCTCCTTCAAACCCCACACTGCCTTGACATCGGGTTCTTCTGACATCGATCCTGACACACTAATTATAGTCATCTTGGAGGAGTACAATTGACAGCATGTGCAGCGAGAACACTGAGCTGCTGCCAAGATGGCTGTGAAGTCTGAGAAGAATGAGGCAATTGCAGTTACTTCTGGTGCAGAAAAAGGCTCAAAGAAGGGGCCTACCTGCTAGAAGTGTGGGGGGACTGGCCACAAGCGAAATGAGTGCAAAAGTAAGAAGAAGGACTCTGGAGGTGAGAAGCCGAAACCAAGCGGCTCTGTAAATGCTGTTGAAGCTTTGTCTAGTGAGGACGAGTTTGCATTTGCTGTCAAGGAGGAATCTGACCTTGGTTTCTTGCCTGATTCCCACAGTGAGGCCGCCTCTGACATCTCGGGCACCAATGAGTCTGGTAGGGGTTATGCTGATGATGTTGTGGTGGATAACAACTGGTTCTCTGATTTTGATCAGGAGGAGGTGATGTTTGCCGGAGTTAATGAGGACTGGAGCCATACTACAGCTGGTCTGGGCTCAATGTTCCTGAATGGCATGCCAAGTGGGGGGGAGCTAGTCCCCAATGTGCTTGGAGTCACGGGCCAGGATCCACTGAACCCTACTCACACTGAGTTATTCGACTCTGGGTGTACTTCCCATATTTCCCCTTACTGTGATGACTTCACAAAGCTCACTCCCATTGACCCAAAGCCTTTCCATGCTGCAAATAAGAAACCTTTCTGTGCTACAGCAAAGGGAGAGCTCGTCATTGATGTGCCTCAGGGTGCGACTACCTCCAATCTCCACCTGACAGAAGTTTTTTACTCCCCAGAGGTTGGGTACATGCTTGTCTCTGTTGGTCGACTTGATGATGCAGGATTTGAGGTTACCTTTGGTCAGGGGAAGTGCATAATCAGGGGGAAGGACGGTGTGACAGTTGGCAAAGTTTTGAAGGATGAAGGCGGATTGTATCGTCTGCACCATCACCCTGGCAAAGCCTCGGCTGCTGATGAGGTCATCAGCCTTGAGCAATTCCACTGCCGGATGGGGCACATCTCACCTGAGGTTGCCTGGAGGCTTGTTGAGAAAGGCTTTGTCACCGGCATCCGTCTTGACCCCTCTGCTGGCAAGGACTTCTTCTGTGAATCATGTATCTATGCAAAGTCAACTCAAAAGGCTGTCACCAAGGTCCGCCATGGTGGACAAGCAAGCGAGTTTGCAGAAGAGATCCACAGTGATATCTGGAGACCTGCCCCTATTCCAACAATCACTGGTCACCAATACTACGTCAGCTTCATCAATGATAAAACTCACCTCAGCCATCTGAACTTCCTTCACCAAAAGAGTGATGCCTGCGATGCCTTCAAAACGTTCCATGCCCATGTCAACACACAGCATGGCGCTACAATCAAAACTCTGCACTCTGATTGTGGTGGAGTACACTGGAACAGAATTTGTTACATTCCTAAATGAGAAGGAGATTAGGCAGAAGCTCACCATCCATGACACTCCTCAGCACAATGGCATTGCGGAGCATTTCAATTGCTCTGTCCTCGAGAAAGTCTGTGCTCTTCTGCACAGCAGTGGCCTTCCAAGGAACCTGTGGGGTGAGGCTGCCCGTCATGCCATGTGGCTATACAATTGGACATCAACAAAAGCATTGCCAGATGGGATGACTCCCTATGAGGCAGTGACAGGCAGGAAGCTGAGCTTGGTGGGCGTCCGTGAGTTTGGTAAGAAGGTTTGGGTCTGAGTTGAAAAGGGAACAAAGCTGGGGGGACGTGTTTGAGAGGGACAATGGCTTGGTGTTGACAAGACCAGCAATGGAGTTTGCATTTACTGGCCTGACAGCAAGTCTGTCACCATTGAGCGCAATGTCTATTTCAACAAGACCAGCCCTACTGAACACCTCGAGGTGGAGGACTGGGAGCTTGTTGAGGAGCATTCAGTTCTACCCTCAAACACCACTACCCAATCCAGTACACCACCACAACCCTCAAAAATTGAAATCCATGACATTGAAAGACAGTCTAAGCCCATTGCCAACAAAACTGCCTACCAACATTCCTATAAGAGTCCTGAAGAATCAGTCCAAGAAACCCGGCAATCAACTCGCATTGTCCAGCCAAGTTGTTGTGTCCTAGACCTTATTAGTGGTCAAGGCAAGACCTCAAACCACCCCTCTGATCCCATTGTTGCAAGGGGAATTCAGCTCTCCAAGCCCGCTGTTGAGGGGGAGTTAGCATCTAAACTCATAGGAGAAGGACAGGCAGACTGGATGATGCTTGTTGAAGACAGCTTGTTTCTTGAGGAGTATGCCCTTGCCATGGAGATTGCAGATGCTGAAGGACTGGAACCAAGGTCAGTTGCAGAGGCAAAAAGGAGACCAGACTGGAAGCTGTGGGAAAAGGCAATTGAAGATGAATTAAAGTCATTACAGAAGGCTGGGACATGGGAGCTAGTGGACAAACCTAGCAACGTCAACGTCATTGGCTCAAAATGGGTCTTCAAGGTGAAGAAAGATGCAGCTGGTAATGTCATCAAGTATAAGGCTTGTCTTGTGGCACAAGGCTACTCGCAAGTTCCTGGCATCAACTACTTCAATACCTTTGCCCCCATTACTAAACTCACATCCATCTGTGCTATACTGGCAATGGCTGCCGCTTTCAACATGGAGATTCACCAGATCAATGTAAAAAGTGCATTCCTAAATGGGAAACTCAAGTCAAACGAAGTCATTTTCATGTGCCAACCACCTGGATACCATGCACTCCACTCAGCCAACAAAGTCTGTCACCTCAAAAAAACCCTCTATGGCCTGAAGCAAAGCGGTCGACAATGGTATCAATGCCTGGTGAACATCCT
This sequence comes from Termitomyces heimii, assembly GCA_003313675.1. Lineage (NCBI taxonomy): Eukaryota > Fungi > Basidiomycota > Agaricomycetes > Agaricales > Lyophyllaceae > Termitomyces > Termitomyces heimii. The sequence continues at coordinate 16,012 of QLON01000290.1, read as the reverse complement.
TGCCGGGCTAGGCTTTAAACAGTGTGACGTCAATCAGGCTATCTTCATTTGACGCAATAATACCTCACTCACAATCATCATGGTTCACGTCAATGACTGCACCATTGTGGCAACAAACCTCTTGACCATCAAGGAAGTGAAATGTGGCATGGTACAACATGTTGAGATCACTGATTTGGGAGAAATCCACTGGCTGCTCAGCATCAAGATCAAGCGTGACTGCCACCATCACACCATTTCCCTCTCCTAGCGCTCGTACATTGATTCCACCCTTCATCGCTATGGTCTGGAGGATATGAAACCCCTCTCCATCCCAATGGACACTCAAACTCGACTCTCCAGTTCTCAGTCACCTGCCACCACAGCCGAATTTGCACAAATGCATGATGTCCCATATCATGAAGCAGTGGGATCCTTGATGTGGGCTTGTTTCGGCACCCATCCAGACATTGCGTTTGCAGTGACTACGCTATCTTGCTTCACCAAGAACCCAGGCATGCCTCACTGGGAAGCTGTAAAATGTGTCTTCCAATACTTGAAGGGGACAAAGGAATTGTGGTTGGAGTATGGAGGCGAGGAGAAAAAGGAGCTGGTTGGGTATTCAGATGCAGATGGGAGCATGGCTGAGGATCATCACACTGTCAATGGGTATGCTTTCATTCTAAATGGTGGCGTGATCTCCTGGAGCTGCAAGTGACAAGAACTTGTATCTCTGTCTACCACGGAAAGTGAATATATCAGCATGACCCACGCCACAAAAGAGGCACTCTGGATCCAGTCTCTACTCAAGGAAGTCTTTGACAGTATTGACGACCCCACCATTCTCTTTGGTGACAATCAGTCTGCCATCGCACTTGCCAAGGATCATCAATACCATGCCCGCACTAAGTACATCGACATCTGTTATCATTTTATCTGTTATGCTATCAACGACGGTCATATTAAACTCATCTACTGTCCCACTGATGACATGATTGCCAATGCCCTCACAAAACCACTTCCCTCTGCAAAAGTCAAGCATTTTGCCACTGAGTTTGGTCTTCAACTGGCTTGAGGGGGAGTGTTGGAGTGTCACCTGGCGACTAGTCTGCCAAGCCGGGTCTCAATCCCAACATGCACCATTGTCATATGTTTTTCTTATTACCTTTTTTATACATGTGTTATTGTTCTTTTTCTTTGATCTTGTTGCCGCGACCCTGGGCGTCTCCATATGCACCCGGTTACATGGTACTCTTTCATATATATGTTTTATCTTCTACGTAGTGCCCACCTCAGACGTGACTTTAACGCACTCTGAGGTGAGCTTACTTACTTACATTAAGACTATACACTGTACTTACAAAACACCTAGTACTTTGTACTTTACTATAGGTGAATACATTCCAGATGTGACTTTAACGCACTCTGAGTACTTTGTACTTTACTATAGTCTATCAGGACACTCAGAAATATAGGACTTAAACTAGTTCTATCCTGAGATCTTCACTCCGTGTGACGCGACAACTGCTTACTTGAGTGGCCTCGAATTACATCTTGCTGGCCGCGAAGGCGGTGGCGGTGGAGGGCGGGGAGAACGGGGTTATCCCGAACGGCGGTTGGTGCGTGTGGGCGTGGTGGAACGTGTGGGAAGCGCGAGCGTGCAGCGCCTGGGCGTGGGCGTGGGCTTTCGGGGTTGGTGTAAGGGCGACACGTGTATTGAATCGGACTCGGGAGGCGGTGCATACCACCAGGGTGCAAGGGCTGAAGTGGCGGTGTAATAACAATGCGTAAGGGTTCCGCCCCTAATCACGGGAGTGACACTCAGAGATCTAGGGCGTCAGTGGGAGACTTATGGGGGTTGATTGGTGCTGGTTCCCATTTATTTGGGGTGTGAGGAGGGCTGATTGCGGGTGGTCAACCCAGGTGGGTGAAAGTTATTAACTGGAGGAGAACCATGGGCAGATGGCGCGTTGGAAAACGGATTGTGTTGCTGGTGTTGGCGTTGTGGTCAAGTCAAGGGAGGGTTATCAGCGACTAGTCTTTAACGTTGACGTTGGTACGCGCTAGGCTTTTTCTCTGTCGCAGACAGCCTTCGAGCGGGAGGTGAGAGTTGTCATTCAAGCTAGCAAGACAAAGATATTAGCAAGACGTCAATGCCGTTCATGTTGATCAGGACAGATAAGAAGAATGTTGGGAATGACAGGAACCATACCGGTTTCAATTATCTACTTAGCGTTCAACTTTGTACGTTGATGGCAGTGAAAAGGAAGCTATGACGATCCTTGCACAATTGCATAAAGAAGCTCAAGTGCTCAGCCATAGAAGGTTAATTGCTGCACCAGAGCCTTGCCCACTCCGCGTAAACGTGTCACAGTAATTTAACGTCTTTTAAGACAGGTACTTACTCCAGCTGGTTATCGCGGACAATTCAGACGTGTTCCATTGAAATCAAAATGTTACAGATTGCATCCTAATCAATGGTGGTCAAGTCGCTCGAATACATTTTATCCAAGTAGTTGATTCTTTCGTGCCCTGCACAGCCAAAACAGGTGGAGGCCGATGTAGCCAAAGTCCTTGCTTGCGTCGACTTGGCCTGTACATGAGGTTAGTACTACTCATAATCATTGATTTAACTATTTTCCTTTTTATTGCGAGAGAGTTCACATGCTTACTTCAAGGAACGTGTAGGAATTGTTCATCATACGAAGCAAAGTGTATCACATGGCAATTAATTCATGATCAATCAATCTTTCCAGATGTAGAACAAATGCTATGTTGTAGCGGCCCAAGCGTGAGACCAGCAAGTGTGAGGGATCAGCGCTTTGGCAGAAGTGGGAAAGCCCTCCTTCCCCAAGCCTTCTTTCAAGTTCAACGATTTAATCCATGCAGAATACAAACGCAAACCAGGTACAACGCGGGTTAAGGTTGTTATCCTTGGGTATGTTCTCAGTATTGCGCATGACGATTACTGACCTTATGGGAATGAGTATCCAGATGACGGTGGTGTACGCGGCCTGTCTGAGCTTCTCATTCTCCGCGAAATCATGTTGCGTCTCAAACACCTGGAGAAATTGGAATCTCTACCAAAACCTTGCGATTATTTTGATGTAATTGGTGGAGCTGGAACAGGAGGGTATGTGACAAGCATCGCTCCCAAGTTGACTGTTCAATGACGGTATATCAGAGTCATTGCATTGATGCTAGGTCGACTCCGGATGCCTATTGACATGGCTATTGAGGAGTATGTCTCGTTCAGCCGGAGGGTCTTCTCTGATGTCAAAAAATGGAGCCTCCAGGATGGGAAGTTCAAGGCAACCGTATTTGAGTCTGGTATAAAAAAAATTTTACAATCTGCTGGATTTCCAGAGGATATATTGATGGAAGAGGCTAATCCTCGCTGCAGAAGGTACTCAAGTGTTGCTCATTTCTTCTCAGCCAGCACTAATTATCTCGCAAGTTTTGTGGCGGCTCTTCCTTCTGCTCATATGACACCACGGATTTTCAGAACATATCAAGTAGGTGCCAATCAAGGTTATAATTGTCCAGTAGTGCAAGCTGCTCGGGCCACCACTGCTACTCCAAATCTCTTCAAGCCTGTGTATATCATGGCCGGTGGAGTCAATGAAAGATTTGTTGGTACAGGTCTGGGTTCTAGTAATCCTACCAACCTTGTTTGGGAAGAGGCTGAGATAGCTTTTGGACTGTCTCAATCAATAGCATGCCTTGTAAGTATAGGAGCGGGATATTCTGGTCAGGTCTCTTGGGAGCCTAGCAATGCTTTTGGTCAAGGAATGATGCAACTCCTTCATCAAATAGCTACTAATTGTGAAGCTGAAGCTGAAAGCTTTACAAAGTTGTTTGTGAGAATACCAGGCTTTTTTTACAGATTTAATGTGGAGCAAGGACTTCAAAAGATGGATTTGGACGACTGGAATAAACTAGGAGAAATCCAAACACATTCTCTGGCTTATTTGCAAAAGGAAAAAATTACACAAGAATTGAATAATCTTATAAACACTTTGCAAAATTGCCCTCAAAAGACAACTGGTGAATTCTTTAGTAGGTTATCTAGCTTATTGAATACATTATTTGCTGATATATTGTAGAAGGTGGACCTATATCTACAAGTCTTTCTAATAAACAAATCTCCTCTAAAGTTGTGCAAGCACTTCTTCCAACAGTTCCTGCTCCATCTTCACTGTTTCAAGGCAGGACAAATATCCTGTTTCAACTTTGTAAATGCTTTGATCCCCAAAGATCTTCATTAAAAAGAAGAGTGCAGCTATGCTTTGTGCTGTATGGCTTAGGTGGAGCAGGAAAGACACAAACTGCACTGAAATTTTGCCAAGAATTTGGAAACAGGTATGAAATATTTTTTTCTTTCTCTTAATTTATAGTTTTAATTTGGTTGGCCAGATTTTCTACTATTTATATGATAAATGCAAGCTCTAAAGCATCTATTGAGCAGTTTTTGACTTTACTTGCTCAAAGTGCTAATTTAGCTGCTACCACACCTACTGCTGCACTTACATGGCTTTGCCATCAAAAAGAAGAATGGTTGATGATCTTTGATAATGCTGATGATCCTGATGTAAAACTACAAGAGTTTTTTCCAACTTGTAGCCATGGAAATATTCTTATAACTAGTAGAAATGAAGAATCTAAAATGTATTCACCTGAAAATCATCATCAAATTGGAGAAATGTCACTTGAAGATTCCTTAGCAGTTTTCCACAAAGCTAGTCATAGAGAAAAAGATGATCAAGCAAAGGAGCTTGTCCATGAATTAGGCTACTTGGCATTGGCTATTGTTCAGGCAGGGAGCTATCTTTATTACAATCAATACATGGAAGTGAAGCAATACTTAGAAAACTATAAAAAAGATAAAATGAGATATCTGGAAGATGCAAGAAAACACAAAATAGATAATTACCAACTTTCTATTATTGCAACATGGAATCTGAGTTATGAGAAACTAGATGAAAAAGCAAAAGCACTTCTTATGTTATGTGGTGTGCTCCATAATTCCAAGATACCTGTGTCAATCTTTGAAAGAGCTTGGAGAAATCTTTCTACTTGTAAAGTAAAGACACAAAAAGTAAACACTCAAGAACAATCACAAAATTTCCTTAAAAAGTTTGTAAAAAAAACCAGATTGTGGAATGATTTCTCTGAGACTTGCAAAGTAAACACTAATGAATTGCAGAACTTCCTTGAAAGGTTTTTAACAAAAGAGAAAGACTGGAGCAATAAACTAATGGAAGATGCAATTGGCATGCTCAGAACTTATTCACTGTTGGAGATAAGAGAAAAAGGAGGGATGTTCTTGGAAATCCATTCACTTGTCCATGAGTGGGCTTTGAAATCTTTATCAAGAGAACAGCAAAATAAAGCTAAACAATGTGGACAACAACTGTTTTGGACTTTAATTACAGAAGATAAATATCCAGAATACAATGATGCAGCTGAATGGGTACTGCATGTACAGGCATTGATGGGCTGTCTGAATTATAAATGTGATAATTACCAATTAGCAGAGAGACTCAGTTGGATTTTTAGTGTTGCATATTTTTGGAGTAGTGCAGAGCAGCTTCAGCAACAAATACTTGTGAGCTTTCAAGAAGTCCTAGGAAACAGTCATACCCAGACTATTAAAGCTATGTCTGATCTTGGATTAACACTTAGGGAAAGTGGAAAACTAGAGGAAGCTGAGAAGCTTGAGAAAGAAGTGCTTAAAATGAGAAAAGAAGCTCTTGGAAACAATCATTCAAACACTATTCAAGCTATGTCCTACCTTGGATTAACACTTAGCAGAAGTGGAAAACTAGAGGAGGCTGAGAAGCTTAAGAAAGAAGTGCTTAAAATGAGAAAAGAAGCTTTTGGGAACAGCCATCCAAACACTATTCAAGCTATGTCTGACCTTGGATTTACACTTAGTAAAAGTGAGAAACTAGAGGAAGCTGAGAAGCTTGAGAAAGAAGTGCTTAAAATGAGAAAAGAAGCTTTTGGAAATAATCATCCAGACACTATTTGGGCTATGTCTAACCTTGGATTAACATTTTGGAGAAGTGGAAAACTAGAGGAAGCTGAGAAACTTCAGAAAGAAGTTTTTCAAATTAGAAAAGAAACTTTTGGAAATAATCATCCAGATACTATTTGGGCTATGTCTTACCTTGGATTAACACTTAGCAAAGGTGGAAAACTAGAGGAGGCTGAGAAGCTTGAAAAAGAAGTGCTTAAAATGAGAAAAGAAGCTTTTGGAAATAATCATCCAGACACTATTCAAGCTATGTCTAACCTTGGAATAACATTTTGGAGAAGTGGAAAATTAGAGGAGGCTGAGAAGCTTCAAAAAGAAGTGCTCCAAATCAGAAAAGAGACTTTTGGAAACAATCATCTAGACACTATCTGGGCTATGTCTTACCTTGGATTAACACATAGCAAAAGTGGAAAACTAGAGGAGGCTGAGAAGCTTGAGAAAGAAGTGGTAAAAATAAGAAAAGAAGCTTTTGAAAACAATCATCCAGACACCATTTGGTCTATGTCTAACCTTGGAAGAACATTTTGGAGAAGTGGAAAATTAGAGGAGGCTGAGAAACTTGAGAAAGAAATTCTTCAAATTAGAAAAGAAACCTTTGGAAACAATCATCCAGACACCATTTGGGCTATGTCTTATCTTGGATTGACACTTAGCCAAAGGGGAAAACTAGAGGAGGCTGAGAAGCTTGAGAAAAAAGTGCTGAAGATGAGAAGAGAAGCTTTTGGAAATGATCATCCAGACACTATTTTAGCTATGACTAACCTTGGAATAACATTTCAGAGAATTGGAAAACTAGAGAAGGCTGAGAAGCTTGGAAAAGAAGTGCTCAAGATGAGGAAAGAAGCTTTTGGAAACAATCATCCAGATACAATTTGGGCTATGTCTAATCTTGGAATAACATTTTGGAGAAGTGGAAAACTAGATGAGGCTGAGAAGCTTCAAGAAGAAGTTCTTCAAATTAGAAGAGAAACCTTTGGAAACAATCATCCAGATACTATTTGGGCTATGTCTAATCTTGGAATAACATTTTGGAAAAGTGGAAGACTAGAGGAAGCTGAGAAACTTCAGAAAGAAGTCCTTCAAATTAGAAAAAAAACTTTTAGAAACAATCATCCAGATACTATTCAAGCTATGTCCAACTTGGGATTAACACTTAGCAAAAGTAAAAAACTAGAGAAGGCTGAGAAGCTTGAGAAAGAAGTGCTTAAAATGAGAAAAGAAGCTTTTGGAAATAATCATCCAGACACTATTTGGGCTATGTCTAACCTTGGAATAACATTTTGGAGAAGTGAAAAACTAGAAGAGGCTAAGAAACTTCAGAAAGAAGTGCTCCAAATTAGAAAAGAAACCTTTGGAAACAATCATCCAGACACTATTTCAGCTATGTCTTACCTTGGATTAACACTTAGCAAAGGTGGGAAACTAGAGGAGGCTGAGAAGCTTGAGAAAGAAGTGCTTAAAATGAGAAAAGAAGCCTTTGGAAACAATCATCCAGACACTATTTTGGCTATGTCCAACCTTGGAATAACATTTTGGAGAAGTGGAAAATTAGAGGAGGCTAAGAAGCTTCAGAAAGAAGTGCTCCAAATCAGAAAAGAGACTTTTGGAAACAATCATCCAGATACTATTCAAGCTATGTCTGACCTTGTCTTAACACTTAGCAAAAGTGGAAAACTAGAGAAGGCTGAGAAGCTTGGAAAAGAAGTGCTCAAGATTAGCAAAGAAACTTTTGGAAACAGTCATCCAGACACTTTTCAAGCTATGTCTAACTTTGGATTAACACTTAGAACAAGTGGAAAACTAGAGGAGGCTGAGAAGCTTGAAAAAGAACTGCTTAAAATGAGTAAAGAAGCTTTTGGAAACAATCATCCAGATACTATTCAAGCTATGTCTAACCTTGGATTAACACTTAGCCAAAGTGGACAACTAGAGGAGGCTGAGAAGCTTGGAAAAGAAGTGCTCAAGATAAAGAAGGAAGCTTTTGGCAACAATCATCCAAACACTATTAAAGCTATGTCTGATCTTGAACTAACTCTTAGCAAATGCAGAAAACTGAAGGAAGCTGAAAGGCTTTAGAAAAAAGAGCTTAAAATGACAAAAGAAGTTCTTGTAAACTGTTAAATAAATACTATTTGAGCTCTATTTAATTTTGACATAATATTTAGTAAAAGTAAAAAACTTGAAAAACTTTAGAAAAGTGCATTTAAAGTTACAAATGAAAAGCTCTTTAAAGTTTAAAGCTCATCATATTTTTATCTAAATTATGTATATATGCAAGTATTCTAATTTCAAATTAGAATGATAAGATTTGTTATGGTTGACAACACCTTAATAGAATTAAGACAAAGATTGTAGATTTGCTAACTGTGAAGAGGATGAATTTAAGCAGCTTTTAAGTTCTGCTGACTTGAAAGTACACTTTTTGAATAAGAATTCAGAGCTGCAGCATTAATGCTATTATGCATGAGGCTAATACTTAGCAGACTATAAATAAAGAATTTGTGACAGAATATATGTAGTGGGAGGCTATACAATTTGAGTAATGCAATCTTTATTAATATATATATATATATTTGTTTAGTGAACAATATATCCTTAATTGATATTAGGTGTAATAGTTTTAAAACATGAAATAACATGCTAGTTAGTTCTATTCAATGGTAAAAAGAATATTACAATTTCATGCTTTTAAAACTAGTAATCAATGCATACTCCTCAGAATATTTCTTGTAAAGCAGAACACCAATTGTGTAAAAGTTATATCAATACACCCTAGTTAAAGCCCAGGATTAAGCCTAGGCTCCTATTGACTAGAGCTAGAAGGGTCCTAGTTGACATAAGAAGATAAGTAATAATATGATAACATGTAATGCAGATTCAAGCCCTGCTAGTTCTAATTTTCCAAAGATTAGCAGTTCAATCTTTTAGAAGTGTTACAAATTAACTATATCAAAACAGCCTACCTGAGCAATATTAGGTGAATATTATGCAAATTTTCTCTCTTGTTAGTATTATACACCTTAGCTGCCTCACAATATAGCTTACAATGCTTAGAATAGGCAAACACTAGCATCAATTGTTTTACTACATTACTGCAAGACTATAATTTTAAATACTTTTTTTATTGAATGCTTTAAAAACTGATGATTCATGCATACTTTTCAAAATATTAATCAAATCTATAGTGTGTTGCAATATTTGCTAATTGTCTGGCATGCTTAGCATGAGTATATGCATTTTTTTTGTTAGGTTTTACTAATCTTAAAGCTTACTCTTTCGAGCAGAAACCTAATAGCCAGAGTCAAGAAACTGGAAGTGTACATATACAAGATGCTAAAAGGGAGTAGCATCAAAGAAGTGTGAACAGAAAAAGAAAGATCTAAAAGTACATAGAAGGAAAACTAAAGATAGAGTAGGAGAAAGGAAATAGAAATAAAAGTAAGATAAAAGTTAAAAGAAGTGAAATAAATAGAAGATGGAAAAATAAGAGTTAAAAAAGGTGAATTAGAAAATGAAGTAGTAATATATAAAAGAGAGAGATAAGATAAGGTTGAAATTATAAAGATAGTGTTAAGAATAGAGGATTGAAAGTTGATTAAAAAGACAGAAATTATAAAAATAGAAACACTGATTAATGGAAAATAAATGCAATAGAAAAAGACTTCAATTATTAACTAACAAGAGTTATATTTGTACATTACAAAATTATATAATTAATCCTGCACTTTTTATTAAACCTTCAAAAAAAATTTTAACAAATAATAGAAGAACTATCTTCATTACAATAAATACATGAAAGTGGACCATTATCTTGAAAGCTATAAAAAAGATAAAATGAGATATCTGGGAGATGCAAGAAAGCACAAAATTGATAATTATCAACTCTTTATTATTGCTACATGGAATCTGAGTTATGAGAAACTCAATGAAAATGCAAAAGCACTTTTTATATTATATGGTGTGCTATATAATTCCAAGATACCAGTGTCAATCTTTGAAAGAGCTTGGAGAAATCTTTCTACTTATTGTAAAGTAGATACTTAAAAATGATCATGCAATCATTACAAAACATCTTTAGAATATTTATAACAAAAAACAAAATATGAAGTAATTCCTCTAAGACTTTAAAAGCAGATACTGAAGAATTATAAAACTTACTTGCAAGATTTGTTACAAAAAGGAAAGACTGGAAGGGGGCCTCTTGACTTGTAACCACCATGTGGTACACACAAATCAATAAACAAACTGGCAGGTAACACTGCTCAGGTGCTCCCAAATGGAAGCTGCCCCCTAATGGAGGGCAACACCGAAAGGTGTTCTAGCACCAAAAGATGCTGTCAATGCCCCCCCGTGGATCCCTAGTCCAAGACCAAAGCACGACTGTCGTCGGAAACTCTGCCTGGGATGATATCCTAGTAGACTCTCCAAGAGGATCACCCTCACACCTCAATCAGGCGCTGGGAATCAGCCCTGGCTTTAATATTGATAGCCAATGGCATGCAATGCCTAACCCCTCTCAGAATCCCAAACACGGATGAGTCAGAGTCAACTCCTTAGGCCTGTCAAACATGCACACATATAGGCAAGAACCTAGGGAGGAAATTTTCAGAGATGTAAAAACGGATAACTTTATTATGACAAACATGACTGGCCTCCAGAGAACCGCTACACCCAATGGAGGGTGGCCCAAAATCCACCTGGGGATTCACCCCTTCGAGAATGTGACTGAGTCGCAGGTAGTTTTGTGGAAATGTGTCGACACCCTTAAAGTCTGGGCAAGGCTGTTCAGGAGCAAGTATAAGATGAATAGCCTTGCAACAGTTGATAAGACCTGCACACTGCTAAAAAACCTCGTCCATGTTGAAAGCGATGTGACCCTAGGAGTATCCTTCCCACTTCAGGACCACAAAATGGAGTCTGAACATTTCCCTCCCCCCTACCACATGATGATTTCCGGCCTCTCTGACACGCAGATTGACCACCTTATCTCCCTAGAAGTCATTTTGACCAAGGATATCACATTACTCTTTAAATCATTTAATGACACACGTCCCACTTTCGTGATGACAATCTATGGACTCACTTTCATCAATTCCGAAGAAGCGCGTTTGGCTGTAACAAGCCTAATAGTGAGCGGCATACAGGAATCTGAGCAGGTCATCAAGCACATTGTTGAGTGTGCTCCAGACCACCCGGACCGTGTGATGAGCGACATTTTGAATAATATTTTGGTGAAGTTTTTGGAAGTTAAAAGGAACAGAGCAAACGGAGGCAATTTTAGGGGATGGAACATTTTCCTTCACCACTCTTTCTTGACAGACAATGACCACATAAAACTCATTCAACTAATGAGGACGTGTACATTTCCCTCTGTGACTGCAGGTTTCGGACTCCTGCTTTTAGGAAAAGACACCCTACTTTGCGCCAACTGCAAATCAATAGATCATAACACACCAAACTGCCCATTTCCCAACTTGCCCGGATGGCTTGGATACAAGCCTACGCTAACCCTGCAAAGTCAAATAATGCAGAATGCATACAACAACGATGCAGATCACCCTACTAAATACTACCACAGGGGCAGAGGTTTGGGTAGAGGAAGGGGGGGTGGAACGTTCCGCGGAAACAGACTATATGGTCGCCGGGCTTTCCATGGACAGTGGAATTAATTTCAGTTCTTCTCCCATTTGACACTCTAGTAAAATAATATCTCTTCCAATACAAAGTCGTTAATCAATATCACCTATGACTTTCAACCTGTGAATGTTGGATTGAAGAGCGCTATCATGTCTTGTAAGGTGGGTTATTACAGATATGGATGTTATTTGATGTTGGATATGCTTATGACTGAAATCTATTGGCCATACATGGTACATGTAAGTCTATAAGCTACATGTTGAGAGACAAACAATGGCAGTCTATAAACAGTAGAGGAAGGTGCCATGCAGCAGTCCTGCTTAAGCCAAGAGTTTTTTCAATACTGAACCCACTAGGTATTTCAAAGACTCAAAGCAACATCCCCCCTGAGATCTTGGGAAATGATCTCACCCCGAGACAGTGCGGTTGGCTTCTTGGTAAGTCTTATCAACCACGACATATACAGATAACTCACATACTGATTTAACACTCTATGGCAATGGTTCATGCCTCTCTACTGTTAGGGGACCAAATGAGCCAGCCACCACTCTGGTCCTGCAAACTAACAGTGGAGAGTTTGGAGGTGGATCCCCTCTCTCTCCCCAATCTCAAATGGCAGCATCTGGGGGTAGCAACCAAATAATATCACATGTAACTAATTCAACAGTAGACACTCATAATATCCAGGAGTCACCGCTTTTTGAAAACAACTTGGTTCCAAATGATTTTGAAATAGATGCTCACACTGTTCAGGAGTCACCGCTTTTGGAAGATAACTTGGTTCCCAATGATTTTGACATTGAAACCCTAAATACGCTACCCCCAACTACAGCTGAAACCTCTCCAAACGTGTCAAACCGACATAGTAATATCTCAAATAAAAATACCAAAGCAGCACTTCACATAGGCACTCTCAATATTAGGGGTTTCCAAAATGCAGGCTCCCCGGTGATGGAGACAAAATGGTATCATGTAAACCAAGTATTGAGGGACAACAAAATAAGCATCCTAGTGATCCAAGAATCCCACCTTAATGAGGAAAGAAAGGAAGATCTTGAATGCCTTTTCGGCAAGAGAATGAAGATCTTTTTCTCTCCTGACCCAGACAACCCCACCAAAAAGGGAGGTGTTGCAACCGTCCTGAATAAGAACTTAATTAATGTCCAGGAATCAAGTACAACAGAAATTGTCCAGGGACGTGCGATTCTATCAATGATCAGATGGCATAAAGAGGAAGTAATAAACATACTGAATGTTTATGCCCCGAATGTAAAAGAAACTGAAGGCTCCAAATGCAAGATTCTGGAATGATATCAATCAATACTTTGCCCTGAACCCCCAAATCAAGGTAGAAATACTTCTGGGTGATTTCAATATGGTAGAAGATACACAGGATAGGGCTCCTATGAGATCTAATCCAGACGATGCAAAAGATGCTCTTGACAACCTAAAACAAACCCTAAGGGTGAGGGACTCTTGGAGAGATACATTTACAACAACGAGAACATTTACATTCATCCAGAATGCAACGTCCTCCATGTCCAGAATAGACAGAATCTACATGGCTGATCATGTAGCAGCTTCCGCAAGGGACTGGAACTTATCCCCATCCACAGTACCTGGTACTGATCACCTCCTCACAATGGTCCAAATTGCGCATGCTAATGCCCCAACAATTGGGAGAGGCAGATGGACCCTGAAAGTGCACATCATCAAAGATGAGAAATTTAGAAAGTTCATAATGAAAATGGGAACGAGGGCTATAAATGAGATAAAATCATTAAATGGAAATAGAACTACCGAGAAGAATCCCCAGACAATATACAATAAATGGAAGGAAGATGCTCTCACTATGGCAAGGGAACGTGATAGGAATATGGTCCCCAAATATCGGAAGGAAAGATCATCCATAGCCCAGGAAAGAGACAGCATTCTATTAAATGAGAATTTAGATGACCTTGACAAGAGAAATGCATTAAAAGAAATAACAAAGGAACTTACCACTCTAGAACACAGATATCACCTGTATAAGAGGGAGGCAATCACAGTGAAAAGCAGGGTTGATGACAAGACCATGTGCAAGTATTGGACAAGTAATAACAAACAAGCTTGTCTGAGAGACCTAATATTTGCACTTAAAAAACCCAACCCAGGCATCCATGAATCTGCATATGAAACAGATTCAACTAAGATGGCAGAACTTGGAAAATTATACCATGATCATCTACAGACTCAGTATTGTAACATTACAAATGATCTCAGAAATGAAAAGATTACTAAGGTCCTAAACACAGTTAAAACCCACACTACAGAGACACAAAGTGACAAATTAGCTGGGATATTAGAATTCCAAGAATTCATAAAGGCGCTAAAGTCGTCAAATAATAGCTCTGCTCCAGGCCCTGATGGAATTCCTTACGAGTTCTGGAAATCGATGAATGGTCAATTCATTAATGATGACAATCATAACCAGAGTGGAGGCTCACAGAAAGTGACTTGCAATCTCATTGAACTGCTTAGACTTATGTGTGAGGATATACAACGATATGGTACAATTGATAACTCCCCCTTCTCAGATGGCTGGATGTGTCCCCTTTACAAAAAGAATGAGAAAACAGATATAGCAAACTATAGACCAATTACTTGCCTAAACACCGATTATAAACTATTCACTAAAGCACTCACAAACCGTCTTTCAAAAGTAATTACTGACCTCATACACCTGAGCCAAGCAGGTTTTATCACGGGAAGGAGCATTACTGACCAAACAAAACTAATACGAATGATGATTCATTACACGGAAGCCAATGAAGTAAACGGACTAATAGTTGCCCTAGATCAAGAGAAAGCATACGATAAAATAGATCATGAGTATCTATGGAAAACTCTAGAGACATTCAGAATTCCAAGTAGATTTATAGACACAGTAAAATTGCTATATAAAAATGCTCAAACACGTATAATGATTAATGGGGTTCTCAGCTCCCCATGGAATATTACCAGAGGTATCAGACAAGGTGACCCCTTGTCATGTTTACTTTTTAACCTGGCCATAGAACCCCTCACTGCCTCTCTAAGAGCCTTGAATCTAAAGGGTTACTCAATCCCAGGTCACACTGAAAAGTTTATAGCAAGCCTCTTTGCTGATGACACCACAACCTTCCTTTCTGAAGATGATGACTTGGAGTCTCTAAATGAAATCCTTGAAGATTGGTGTATAGCCGCAAAGGCCAATTTCAATATAGCAAAGACTGAAATTATTCCAATTGGTACAATTGATTACCAGAAGGAAGTTCTAAGAGAAAGGAGGACTAAACCGGACAAATCAAGAATCCCTGATAATATCCACATAGTGGAAGAAGGGTTGTCAACTAGGATTCTTGGCACATGGTTTGGTAATATGTCCGATCTAAGTGCCCCATGGTCCAACGTCTTCGAAAAAATTGACAAAAGCCTGGAAAACTGGGCCAAATCTAATCCTACTTTAGAAGGAAGACAATTAATTGTACAAATGGTAATAGCCAGAATGACACAATACCTCACCCAGGTACAAGGGATGCCTGCAAATATAGAAAAGTCTGTCATGAGGAGAGCAAACAAGTTCATGTGGGCAGGAGGTAATGCATTGATAAATGAACAAACAATGTTCAAACTGTTAAGTGAAGGAGGAAGAGCCTTAGTTGACATCAAAACCAGAAACAAGGCAATAGACATTATGTGGTTAAAATCCTATCTTAGGCTCGACAACGATAGACCGTTATGGGCATATGTAGCAGATGTCCTCATAGCAAATAATGTTCCAAAGACTGAGGAGAATGTGGATGACCAGGTTAAAATTAACCCATTTCTCCAGACATGGAGACCCAAAACATCTTCCCATGGAGAAATATGCCCTGACCTGACAAAACTCTTCAAAACCGCAAAAGAGTACAATGTATGCCCTGAAGGACTAGCCTTCAGCCATGATATTCTGAGAAGCATGCCTATTTGGTACCATCACGCAGTGCAACCTAAACTAAGAAGGATGAATCATGGAAAAATAGCTGAATGTTTAAAGTCAGGGACATGGAGAGGGTTGCAAGTGTAATCGATGACTTAAACCACCTTGAAACTGATGAGTGTGAATGTCTGAGTTGTATGAGAATGGAAAACGATGAGAATTGTAACCACCCACACTCCTGTTCTACCAGAGCAAACAATATGATCAAAATGCTGCCTGAAAAGTGGAACCTGAGAGCGCCTCAACCTGATGATTGTAGACTAATAACTGAGAATGTCACACAAATTGAAGTACCCCCTTCATCAAGCATATTTGATGCTAACTTAACAATGGCTGGATTCCTTGTGGAAGTATTT
>QLON01000288.1:5050-18105 GCA_003313675.1 Termitomyces heimii | reverse complement strand
CAATAAATTAGCTTTCACTAAGTTTTGAGGCTAAATTACACTTCACAAAGTACTTTTATGAAATATAATAGTGAATAATAAAGTTTATTCATTTTTAATCAATGCAACTTTAGTCACATTAAGAAAAGGTCTAACAAGCATATTAAACTAATAACCTAAAGTATATTATTGCCTTGAGCCTAAGATATCTACTCTCTGAAAATTCTCAGCATAAATAATTAGAAACTAGCTAAATGTCATAAAATCTCCTTTTATTTATGTTATTTCTCTTTCTTATGATGTGTAACATTTCTTAGTTATTTTGAGCCATTTTTTGGTTATTAAAGCTTGATTCTCTAATTTTAAGAGATTTAGTATAAATTTTTTTAGTTAAAAGAGGATCTTCTAATGATTTCAGTGCTCTGCCTCTGTAAATCCTCAATATCTCCCTCAATTCTCCACAAAATTCCTCTAGACCTTTTTCATTAAATGTAAATTAATTAGACCTTTTCAACAGTATCAAATACAATAGTGTACAATGGCTATTCCATTGAAACATAGGCATTTTACCAAAGGCTGCTCAATTTTCCTCAATAGCTAAATATAGCTTTTTTCATCAAATTACTGATTTTCCATTAATTCATTACAGAATGTCTTTAAACAACTTTTATTATATGCAAATTGCTTAGGCAATTAAAATAATACTTAATATATAGGAGTTTATATATATTCTCACTAAGATATATATATTTCATTGTCAAAGTGTAATGCTTGACTTGAAATAAGTCACTTAATCTTTGAAAACCTGACCATAATCATATAATTATAGTCATATAATTGATTTGGATATGCATTAAATTAAAATACTAATAAGCTAATGTCTTAACATTTAAGCTACTAATAAGGCTAATTTAATATGGTCTCAAGAGGGCTTTTTAGGGTAGTTGTAGCTATATCATTTATATACAGTTTTTAGCAGAACTGCTTATAATTTGTAGCAGAAGTTTATTTTATTTAGACTTTTTAATAATTAATAGCTTTGTCTTATCTCATTGTTGAAATAGATATATCAACAGTTAATTTTACATTGAACTAAAGTATACTTGCTATTAGGTTCTAAAAGGTTATGGGCCCTTGCTACACTATTTAAAAGAACTGACTACATTTGAATTGCCACTAGTATTTTATTAATATTCAGCTCAGAATAATTACTCTATTATATTTCCATTTATTTTCATATACTTCATTCTGGAATCTTTTTATTTTCTCTCTCAAATACTTTTATTATAAAATTAGACTTCTCCATTACAACTATGTTAACTAACAGTATCATATACTCTTATATCTATATAGTTAAACTCAATGCTTTCTAACTTATATTAAAAATTCCTTTTAATTATACTATAAGTAAGTTCACAAAATAGTTGAATAAATTAGAACTCTTCTAATAATAAACTGGTTTAAATTATTACATCTTCATGCTCAAAACAAAATCCAAATATTTGATTACTTAGCTGAATTACATTATTAAACCAATTGCATACTCCAACTGGCTTTCTAACAACAACTTTATAATAGGTGTTATTTGAGCCACTATATTAAATGCTAAGCAGGAGGAACTAGTCACTGATGGTACAGCTAAGAATTGCTATGATGCTTTGAAGATGCAAGTACAAAGCAATAAATTAGTGAAGCAAGTAGTGCTTATTTATAAAACTCTGTATCAAGACTCCACTATACTCTTTTAGGCATAATTATACCAACTTCTGCCCTCTTTCTTTTCTAATTTCCAACTACCACTAATCTAATTACCAGACTTTCCCAAAGCCTCCACTTGCTAATAACTCAACCATGCTCAGCTCCTTTAATAAGGTTAGATTACTCCTGATACTAGACAAATATTACTTTACAGAATTGCCTCATAGTTTCTAACTTCTATGCAATTATTCCACTATTTAATTATGCTAAGGCTCAATCTTTTTCAGTGCACAATTACTTCCAAAGTTTGAGACATTCTACAGATTCTTAGGTAGTAGCTTTATAGTCAGTACAATAGTCTTAATATTTACTTTACCAATATATCTCTAGATTTTTTACTTGTTCTCCCTCTTCTTTACATTATTACTCTCTCAATCTTATTCCATTTATTTTCACACCTGTCTTATTTCTCTCCTTAAGTTCTTTTCTATCTCTGCCTTATCTTATTTGTTGCCTTTATTTTCATCTTTCTCTCTCTTTTTTTTTCTCTATCTCCCTTTCCTTTTGACTTAACTCAGCTCTAATTTTAAATTTCCCAGTTATTTTTCCCATCATTATTTTACCATCTCTTTTCCATCTTATTTTACTTCTTGTCTACCTCTCTTTATTTTTTCTACCTTATTTCCTTCTTCAATCCAATCCTTCTTTCTTTTTTACTTACATTTTAGTTTTATCTTGCTTTTATTTCTTTCTCTTGACTCTATTCCTCTATTTACTTACTTCCATTCTATCTACCTTTCTTCTTCTCTAGTCTTCAATTTCCATTACCTCCCTCCTATAATCTCCATTTATATAGTTCTATTACTTTCTTTATTCTTTAAAATTTTCCTAGTGCCTATAAGGGTAACTTCTGGAGGCTGTGACTCAGTTATACAGCTGGCAGAGAGAAATCCAAAAATGTATTAATAAAGATAAAATAAGTACAATAATAGAGTGCTAACCTGGCAGAGAAAAATTCAAAAAGAACAAGTCTAAGAATTTACTCTGCCCATTGATAGAAAATATTCTAACATTGAGTTATGTGACTGTCACATATGATGTCACAGTATAACATAGTCACACCTATGTCACAGTCACAGTTACTGTTATGAGTCATATGACTACTAGATCATAGAGGCCATGTGAATTGGATTACTTTTAATAAGAGCTCCATTAGAGCCCTTATTAAAAGTAATCTATTCCTCACAATCTGGTATTGGCTCCAGACCAATGAGGAAGTTTGTTCCCACAGTTTAGCCAGTGAGGATTTTGACAAAAGCACTTAATAGCAGGTGAATTAGAGTGCAAAGGCCTAAAAATTAAAAGAAAACATAGACTAAGGAATCTTTAAATAGGTAGTTTCTTAATAGTGCCTAATTCTAGTACTAATTCTAGACCTCCATGTATATTTCTCTTTTTAGCAAGAGATAACTAGTAGATTCCTGCTTAATAGAGTGAGTCTCCAGATCAGCAGGATCTGACATTCTATTTATATATGCTCCTATATTTAAGCTTATTAAAACTATAGATAAGAAGATTTACAAACTCATTGATTATGCATTTGCTATTAAAATAATAGATAAAGATGTCTTCAAGTGCATAGCACTTCCTAATTCTATATATAATAAGGCTTTTGAGTCTATTTAGACCCAGGTCTTGTATAGTTTTATCAATGCTACAAAGATGAAACTATACATATTGGCTAATATCTAAAAGCTATTTCAGATAATTAATAGCCTTGCTACTCTAACCAAACTAGCCACTACAGCACTCTTAGCAATAAAAAACATTTTAAGTACTTACAATCATGAATTGAAATAATTATATTGTAAATTCTACTTTGATCTTAGACTTTCTTGCTATAGCCATACTAAGCAAAGCAATGGTGCATCAAATTAGGTAGTGGCATAGCAGGTAAGACAATCAAAGAATTAAAGACTATGCAATGGCCTACACAAGGAGGAAAAAAACCAAATAGCATTATAAAAATAAGAAGAGTGGCAAAAACCAGTATAGCAGTCAAAGAACTTAATAGTTAAGCTTATATAGTTAATGCAACTCATCTCCAAAAGATACATCTATATATTAGGCAAATAGACTAAGTTAGTAGTACTCAAAGTGTGAGAGGAAGAGTATAGAGCTATTGGAGTCCTAAAAATCATATAGGTAAATTTAGCTGGGCCTATGCATATGCAATTATATACTAGAAATATATATATAATAGATATTATTAATGATTACACTAATATGCTAATATAAAATTAAGTTATTTAAATTAGTCTGAATAGAGGCAATCATAAATGAACCAGCTTTCACTAAGTTCTGAGACTGAATTATACTTTGTAGAGTATTTTTATAAAATATAATAGTGTATAATATTATTGATTTTTAATTAATGCAACTTTAATCACACTAAAAAAAAGTTTAAAAAGCATATTAAACTAATGACCTGAAGTATACTATTGCCTTGGGCCTAAGATATTTACTCTCTGGAAATTCTAAGCATGAGCAATTAGCAATCTATTAAATGTCATAGAATTATCCTCTATTTATATTATTTCTCTTTACTGTAATATATAATATTTTCTGACTATTCTGAGCCATTATTCCAGTTACTAGAGCTTCATTTTCCAGTCTCAAGAGACTTAGTATATATTTTCCTAGTTAAAAAAGAGTTCTATAATGTTTTTAAGGCTTTGCTGCTATAAATTCTTATTATCTCCATCAGTTTTTCACCAAATGCCTCCAGATCTTTTTTATTAGGTGCAGATGGATTAAACCCTTTTAACAATATTAAACCTAATATAGTTCACTGGATATCTCATTGAAATATAGGCATTTTGCCAAAGGCTGCTCAATTTTCATCTATAGCTAATTTTAGCTTTTTCCATCAAGTCACTGGTATTTCTGTCAATTTACTACAAAATGTCTTTAGACAGCTTTTAATGTGTGCAGATTGATTAGGCAATTAGAACAATACCCAATATATATAGATTCAATTGTATTTTTACAAAAATATATATATTTTATTATTAAGGTGTAAATGCTTAACTTAACATAAGTCACTTAATCTTCAGAGACCTAAGCATAGTCACCTGATTGATTTTGGTGTGCATATCATATAGTTATAGTTATATAATTGATTTATGTGTGCATTAGACTAAAATACTAATAAGCTGATTTCTTAATATTTAGGCAACTAATAAGGCTAATCTAATATGTATAGATATACTCTCAATTATTTATCCTAGACTGAGAGTACATTATCATATTTATACTTATATCAATTATGCTGACTTACATAATATAGAATTATATTTACAAGTATACATTAGGTATAATACAATACAGTTATTTATCTTAGACTAAGAAATTGTACTT
The DNA here is from genome assembly GCA_003313675.1 of Termitomyces heimii. Classification (NCBI taxonomy): domain Eukaryota; kingdom Fungi; phylum Basidiomycota; class Agaricomycetes; order Agaricales; family Lyophyllaceae; genus Termitomyces; species Termitomyces heimii. The sequence goes on along the minus strand of QLON01000288.1, from coordinate 13,008 downwards.
ACAAGTATATATTAAATGCAGCATAGTTCTAACATAATTGCATTGACTTAGTTAGTTTAAAGAGTTTAAAAGGCATAGTAAAGCTGGAAGACCAATTTGCAGCTATTCTGAGAATTGTAGAGAGCAAGGAATATATTTTTGATTTTCAGCTAGAGAAGTAAAGACTTAGAAAATTGAGAAAGCAAGAAATAAATGAGATACACCACATTATGAGCAACTAAATAGAGTATACAATAGCAACAAGCATACTCATTACTAAGAATGCATCTATAATTGTTTAAACCAGTAATAATGTTGGTTTTGAATTCTAAAAGCTGAGGAAGCTCTATAAGAGTAGCCATAAGCAAAGAAATAAAGAAAAGACAGTAGGCCAAAAAACATATATAACTAGTGGTGTAATTAGAACAAGAAGTAAGAGTACAAATGTTGGCATTGGCTAGTATTAGTTAAAGTAGCAAAAGACCAAAACTCCAAAAACTTAGAAGAGTTTTTTTTATAGAAAGGAAAAGAAGAGTGCAAAAACAAAGAAGCAAAATAACATAAGATTTGCAGTTTCTCAGATTGTAGATTTGGTGTGGCAAGGGACCAATAATAAACCAACAATTGAGAGAATAAATCAGAACCAGTAAAAAAGAGCACATAAATAAGAGAAAAGCAATAAAAGACTAAGAGTTTAAAAACTTGGAAGATATTTAGAAAATCTTTATATTAGACTAAAAATGAAAGAGGCAGAATAGCTCAAAGTTGTTCTGCATATATATATACATTTTGGTATAGCTACTACATCAAATAACTACAAAAACAGCAAAACAAAATAAAATATATATTGAAAAAGGCTATAAGAGTAAGGTAGCAAAACTATTATTAGTGTTGTTAGAATAAACCTCTTCATCTTCATTACTCTTATAATCCTCCAGCTTGCTTTCCATATCAGAGGAAAATGAGTATAGAAGTAGAAAGCTGCTGGCAGTCTTGATAGTAAATTAAAAGCTTTATCAAAGATGCTAAAGGAGGATAGGCTAGAAAATAAGAAATGAAAAAAGATAATAAAGAGAAATAAACCAAGAATAAACTGAGAAGAGGTCTGTACTATATTTGAGAAAGATATAAATAAGGCAAAACTCTATAAAAAGATTATTCTAGGGCCTATTAATATGTAATAATAAGTTCTATTACAGAAAGACCTTGTTGAATAAGAAAAATGACAGACTACAGTATCCAATGCTATTATAGCAATGTAAATAATGTTACAGCTGCTGGATACTAGGCAGCTGCAACTGGATGAGAAAGACCAAGAACAGCTTTTAAGAAAGAAATGAATCAAAGCAAAAAAGAATAAAAAAAATGTAATACACCTCTGTCAGGTTTCACTGAGTTGGGGACTTTCCAAGAAAGCAACACCCTTACAAGGTGGACTTGATCTACAGATACTCAGATGTCTGGAGCTCTGGGGCTAAGGCTCCAAGGTTTAAGACATGAACAGGGGGGTGGTCCTGGGGAATGGAACTGGACCCAGGGCTTTGGGTGTTTTGTAGAGGTTGGGAGTTAGAGAGAGTCAAGTCAGAATCAGAGGTTCTAAGACAAGACCCAGTTAGCAAATTATAAGTTGCAAAATGCATACCAAACTTAGAGCACATGATTATTTAGGCATGCCAGTCAAAGCATATCAGTCAGTGCATACCAGTCAAGCAAGAAGGCACATAACAATTCAAGTAATATCAAGACTAGCAAATACAACAGAGAACTATGCTATTTCCAGGAGGCATTGAGTAGCAGGCAGGGACTGTATACTTGGATTGTGCATGTGGGGCATACAATCAATTGGCACAGAGGAAGTTGTGAAGCATGATAGCTGAAAGTGGGTGGTACAATCCAATTGTTGACGGTGGTTGATCCCAGGGTTTATGATACAAGATTTCCAGGGAGTTGACTGATGGCAGTTGTGATGCATGTGATGGCAGCATCAGCAACTTGTGGGAGTGGGGCATGTTGTGGGGTTGATGAAAGAGGATTCTAAATGAGGTTCCAGGATTGTCCTGGGGAACTCCAGAGGGAGTTGTGACAACCTTATTTGCCCAATATTCTAGACTGACTAGCATAGCATACTATACTTTATCAGGCTTGTAATAATATTTACATGCTATCTATGTAGGTATAGAAGTGGATAAGTAGCATATAAATGATTCAAGTTTTAACTACTCCACTTTTATCATTACTTTGTGCAAAGTTGCAATTGGTGTGCATTAGAGAGTGTTTTCATAATAGTCTATGTACTCAAAACTTCTATATAATACTATGCCATTGTATTAAGGAGTATTCACTGAGGGCTTCTTTCCTCACTATATATAAAGACTTTATAGACAGAGTTTTATACACTGAGTATCACCAGATATTTATAAAGATTAGAGAATTTTCCTCAGATATCTCTTTTATATACCTCATACAACTACACATATTCTAAATAATTCCAGAGATTAATTATGAATTAATACCTAGTGTCAATTTGTTTGCAATTGAGACTTCAACCATTAATAAGAAAACTAGTTGTGAATATATATTATTTCTACCCTACAGAAACTAAAGCATACTATTTCTAAATAATCTTTTCCAAGCTTGAAAAATCATATTTTCAGAGCTTTGATATTAGTTCAACTTAAACTTTGAACCAGTTGATTATATTGCTACTCATCTAAGTTTGATTTCAACACTCAAAGTGTACAGTCCCTATTATAGTCTCTATCACTAGGAAGTGCATCATTAATTTTATTAACTTCCTCAGTAGTAATTGCTAAAGGCTGTTGAAGAGTTACTGCTATTTTAACTTAGTTGCAAATATCTGAAGCTATGCTACAAAGTTTCTTTACTAAAAGTGTTAGTAAGATTTTCAATGTATGAGTGCAGCAAAGTTTTGTTAAATTAATAGAACATAATAATTATTGATTCTATAGTATGAGTGCATGGGTAGCTAAATGGTTTAATAGTGGTAGTAGAGATAGAAATCAGAAGTGTAGTAATTAAAGCTAGCATGGAAGTAGGAGTTAATGCAGAAGTAGGTGTGGGAATAATTACTAGTGCAGAAGGCCAACTGGCAGGTTTGTATCCTTTCAATAGTTGTTTTAATTTTATAATTTTAATACTGTTAAAGACCTGGTTCTTAAGTGTCTGGAGCTTATTTTTTAAGTTAGCAATGCATACTTCTTAAAAGAGTCTTAATTAGTTGTTAATGCTATTTAAATACCTTTATAAATCATTTGACATTATATTATTTATTCTGTGTCTGGGTTAGCATTGCTTGAGAGAGTGCTAAGGACTTAGTTGTTAAAGTTGTGCCAGTGCCATTTATCTATTTATTCTTAATAAGACTTAAGATCTAAATAATTAGGAATATTACTATTAGAACTTAAAATTACTTTGTTGTCAGAAGCCCAATAGCATTTTCTTTGTTAAATGTATTGTATGAGAGTGTTGCAGCATCTGCAAGTCATAGTGTAGCCAATTTCTTTGCAGAAGTAGCAGAGGCTATTACTAGTGTTATTATCAATTGAGCAAGTATTAGCAATACTAATGCTAATTATGGTCTTAATTTGTATTATAGCAGAGATGATGGCAACATTGATGATAGCATCAAGATTTTCTTTTTTAATGTAGTAGTTAGTAGTAGGCTAATTGTTAAGGATACAAGAAGGATGCCTTATACTCTTATTAATTTAATATTAGTATTAATACCTTTTAAAACTCATTTACTTGCTTTAAAAACATTGTTGACTTCATATAGTTCCTTAAAATAGTGTACCAGTTTAATAATCTTAAGACATCAATTTGAAGCTGCATTTAGTGAAGAGGAAGTGACTTGAAGATATAATATAAGAAAAAAAACTTAATGAAGGTGGGCTATAGTTATTTCCTTTACTATTACTATGGAAATCAAATGAACTATATTAGTCATTTTACAGATTACTACTTATAGGTAGTCACAGCTCTAGAATTTCAGAAATAAAGTAATAAAGTTTATACCTATAAAATCCCATAACTTTGTTAGCACTAGCAATAAATGCAATTTCTCCAAAATATATGCATTTAGCATCTTTAATTTCTGGCACTGCTTATAAGTTGAGCAAAATTTTATTATCTCACTGGCTATCTTCAGCTGCCAATATAAATAATGTATTGTACATAGCAATCCAAAGTGCTCTACCACTTAGTAGGATTGCTCCAGAATAGTTGTTACTAATAGCTTTACATTTAAAATGCATAATACTTGATTACTATACATATTTGTAGTATATATTATTCTGTTGTTAATACAGAACTGGGAATGATCCTTCATATAAGCCATGATTTCCATAATTAATTGATGTGTAGTATATTTCTACTGCATCTCTTACCCAAAGACATTATTTTCTACTAACATTAGCAATCATTAAAAGTAATCCATTTTTCACTATAATGTGACCATGACTGTAATATTAGTCACATCAGTCACATAGCATAACATAAGCATGACAATGTCACATGTGACTATCACATGACTTGACCTCAGACTATTTTCTATTGATAGATAGAGTGAACTTGTTCTTTTTAAATTTCTCTCTGCTAGCTATATAACTGAGCCACAGCTTCCAGAGGTTACCTTTATACAAATTGCTGAAAAGCATAGTAATGCTCTAGTTGCCTATTATTCTGCTTCTTTTAAACATTCTAAGCTTTCTAAATTCTTTAAACTCCTTATTATGCCTGGCTTTAAACATGTCTATAACCTGCTTAACTCTCAGTTGGCTGCTTTTTTAGTTGGTCCAGTTAGTAGTAAAGGCTAATATTTTATTACTATTCAGAGTACTGACCAGCAAATTGGTAAAGCCCTTATTATCTTTAAAAAGTGCATTACTAAGAAGTATGTATGCATACTATAAAAGTAATGATCTAGCAATGCTGCATCAGCTCCTTTTAGGAAACTTACATTATCCACTCTAAAACTCTCTACTCTATCTGCACCACCTTCTCCTATGTCTTAATTATCTTGCACTGTATTATCTGTTTTTTTACCATTTCTGCATTAGTCTTTTTTTCAGCTTTTCTTGATTTTTATACAGCTTATTCAAGGTGTGTTATTAGAGGTTAATTGAGAGCAGCCCTTAAAGTGAGTACTAGTATTTGTATTAATTAATATAATTGCTAATTGGATGTAGCTACAATCTATGGTGCATTATTTTCAGAGTTCTTATCTTCAGTGCACTTCTTATCTTGTAGTTGGAGAAAAACAGCAGTTAAGGTGTCATTGTTGTCATTATTTATAAAAGGCTCTAGCAGAGATCTCTTTGATTTGGATAATGGAGGTAGAACTTATATTTATCATTTTTTCCTCAGTTAATCCTATATTATTTGCTAAAGGATGAGGATAATCTTTGTAGCATTCAATGAATTATATATAGTGTAATTTGTGTATTTTCTTTGATTTTGGATTATAGCATTAATATGATTTTGACTTTCTTCTATAACTAATAAGAATATATGCATTAAGCTTTAAATTATGTTGGTTTAATATCACTACAAATGCACAGTAGCCAATCTTTTATATATATATATAGTTAAGTGCTTGTTTGAACTAAAGTTTAAATAGTATTTTTCCACAGAAGATTTTGTAGCTCTTTTTTGCATATGGGTGAGTAACTATAAAATGAAATTTGTCTCATAGTGATTTAAGGCATTTAGCCATCAGTCTCATGGATTTTTGCCTTTTTTAAAAGTATTTTGTGCATTTTCTTAACTTGTTTTATATGCTGCAAGATGTGTAAAGCACTTAACTCATTGTCAGGTTCCGCTGATTTGGGGCTTTCCAGGAAAGCAACGCCCTTACAAGGTGGACTTGATCTATGAATACCCGGGTGTCTGGAACTCTGGGGTTAAGGCTCCGGGGTTCAAGACGCAAACAGGGAGGGTGATCCTGGGAAATGGAACTTGATCCAGGGGTTTTGGGTGTTTTGTAGAGATTGAGAATTGGCAGGGGTTGAGTCGGAACCGGAGGTTCTAAGACGAGACCCAGTTAGTAAATTAAGAGTCGCAAAGTGCATACCAAACTTAGAGCACGCAATTATTCAGGTGTGCCAGTCAAAGCATGCCAGTCAGTGCATACCAATCAAGCAAAGGGCACGCAGCAATTCAAGTAATTTCAAGACTAACAAATACAGCAGTGAACTATGCTATAAGTACTATGGAGTCGGGTCTCGGGGTTCCGGGGTGTCTGGGATGGTTTCCGGAAGGCATTGAGTAGCGGGCCGGGACTGTATACTGGGATCGCGCATGTGGGGTGCGTGATCAATTGGCGCGGGGGATCATAATGCATGATGGCCAGAAGCAGGAGCATGATCTGGCGGTTGATAGCGGTCGATCCCGGGGTCCATGAAGCAGGGTTCCCGGGGGATTGGCTGATGGCAGTTGTGATGCAAGTTAATGGTGGCGTCAGTAGTTGCGGGGGCGGGATGTATTATGGAGAGGGTCCCGGGTGGGGTTCCAGGGCTGTTCCGGGGGACTCCGGAAGGGGTTGTGACATCACCCCCCCCCTCAGCGCCGAGACCCTCCAAGGCGCGCGTAACCAGTGGTTTGGTCCGGGGTCCAGTCATGGGATTTGGCACCTGACCTGCTATGTATCAAAAAAAATTTTACTATCAGCTCAATCATGTTGCGCACACTGACGCATTTCCCGATGCCCCCGGCAACTAACAAAGTGGCCCCCCTGGTCGTGTGGGAGGCCCGGGACGCACGGTACCGAGCGCGTGTGGCCATGCTTGTTCAACGTGAGTGTTGCTGTGTTGACCGTTTACTCTAACTGACCTTCCTTTTCCAGAACTATGCCATAATTTTGCCTTGGAGGTGGGTCCCAGCCAGCACCCGGAGCCTGCTCCCGATGCACCCCCGGTGTCCCCCCGGAGCCCCGACCAAGTCACTCCGTGCCTACTTTTGCGTGGAAAACTGTCCAACCCCCTCCCCACCCTAGGCTATCTGCCCCTTGTTTCCATCATTCCGGGATGGCGATAGGGGCTGTTTCCAAGGTCCCAGAGAATCATCACGTAGCATGGGTGGCCATAACCCAAGGTCAATTTAGGGAGGCCCTGGAAAGGCTCCAGGGTCTGCCTGCTCACGCCTGGTGTGTGAGCAATGGACCGGTGAGTGGTCTTAAGCTCCAGGTCTCTTTGCTGATTTCAGCGCAGTGTAAGCACTGTGCCCGGCAACAGGTCCCCTGTCTGTTCGAGGTTCTGGGCCCCTTGTCTCGCTGGGACATGGCCGTGTGTGAGGCGTGCCGCCTCAACCACGAGCAATGTTCCGTGTCAGTGCTGTGGAGGGCGTGCTGTGTTTCTCGGAAGCAGGGGTGGCCGCTGGGGGGGATTACTCAGAGGATGGGAGTTGAGGAGTGCAATTGGGTGGTGGAGCCGGTGGGGGAGGCATCCGCAGAGGCGTCTGGTGGGGGTTCGGGGGACCGGGGAGTTGATCAAGTGGGGGGCCAGGGTCGCCCCATGGTCCTAATCACTCGTTGGGTGACCTGGGCCAGGGCCGGTGGTCATGAGGGCCGTAGAGGGCGCCCAGACAAGGGGAAGAGGCGGGCGTCGCCCAGTCCTTCCCCGGGGCCTTTTAAAAGGGTGTGTCTGCCCCCGTCCCCATCTCCGTTGGCACACCTTTCTCTGGCGACTTTATCCCCCTTATCTGGGCGGCCACTGGACATCGAGGTGAGGATCCGGCAGGAGCGTTCGGGACAGGGAGACCTGGAGAGGGAGGAGCACGAGGAGGGGGAATATGAGGCAGTCGTCCTGGAGTTGGAGGAGGTGAGGGTGGCCCAGGGGAAAGTCGATGTTCAGGCGGGGCTCCTAGGACTGGGTTCATCGAGTGCAGGGCTGGTCAAGGCCCTTCATGAGGATGTGGTAGTTGGGCATATGGCGTCCCTTAGTGAGTGTCTCCTCATTGCAGTC
>QLON01000287.1:0-21421 GCA_003313675.1 Termitomyces heimii | reverse complement strand
ACATCACATCTGACAGTCACATACTCAACCTCAGAATATTTTCTATTGATAAGCAAAGTAAATTCTTAGACTTATTCTTTTTAAATCTCTTTCTGCCAAGTTAGCATCTTATTATTTATACCTATTTTACCTTTATTAATACATCTTTGGATCTCTTTTGCTAGCTATGTAACTAAGCCATAGCCTCCAGAAGCTGCCTTTACACAACCTTACTAAAGAAGAGAATATATCATCAAAGAAGCTCTTAATATAAAGAATATAGGAAATTCTGAGGAAAGCTGACAAAAATTTAGACATTAAGAATTTACTATAATAGAAAGAGGGACTTAGAGCAATGATTAAGTTCTTAGAAAAATCTAAGGCATTTATAAAGATAGGAGAACTATACACAACTACAAATAAAATCAACAAAAGAGGAAAAGACAGTGGAGAAGAGGGAAATGGAGAAAATGGAGAAGAAAAAAATACAAAGAATATAGGGAATGAGGAGGAAGAAGATGTATAGGAGGAATAGAATGTTAAAGAGTACAGGAGCAGAGGAAATATGTTATAAGGTTAAATGAAGAATGAAAAATTATGGACAACAATAAATAGAAAAGGAATTGTTAATATAATATGGCTTAGTAAGCCTGAGGTGCAGAATAAAAAAGGGAGGCAGAGATGTATATAGAATTAAAAAAGACAAAACATAGCAACAGAATCTAATAAACTTGATATATTGCACACTTTACTAATATACATGCAGATGAACTTGACTACAAAATTAGCTGACATAAAGAATAACAGGCAATATATAGATCATAAAACCAGAGTATAAAAGCAGAGTAATATCTACAACAATCCACAGTAAATAGAAGTTAACAGTCACCTCTGCTTCTTAGCTAAATAATATAGCTTTCTAACAGTTAAATTTTATTCATTCATTCATTCATTTATTCACTGCAGATTATGTATCAAGATTTATCATTGCTTTAAACTAAGAACAAGCTATGACTTATGTCTTTGGCATAGGCCATAGCTTTGCTTAGATTTAGCTCAACCTCACTTTGCTTAGTTAAAGCCTTGTATTCACTATTCAATGCTTAAATCCAGCTCAACCTTGCTTTGCTCAGTTTGAGCCTTGTATTCACTATTCAATGCTTAAATCCAGACTCAACCTTGCTTTGTTCAGTTAAGGCCTTGTTTTTCAATATTCAATGCTTATATCTAGCCTCAACCTTGCTTTGCTCAGTTAAGGCCTTGTTTTTCAATATTCAATGCTTATATCTAGCCTCAACCTTGCTTTGCTCAGTTAAGGCCTTATTCTTTAATATTCAATGCTTATATCTAGCCTCAACCTTGCTTTACTTGCTTAAAGCCTTGTTTTTCAAAATTCAATGCTTAAATCTAGCATCAACTTTGCTTTGCTCAGTTAAAGCCTTGTTTTGCACAACTTAATTTCACTTCATTTAAGTATAGTTTTGTGTTTGTATAAATGATTTATAATTACAATTCCAAGTGATATATAATGGTACATTATTAATAACAATGTCAAGTAAGCTAAGAATAATAGAAGTTAGTTAAAAAATTCTTTTGTTAGAAGTTATACATATATTTAAAAAGCATTTTCTATTATTATATTATAAGCAATAGTCAAGTTATATGTTAAAATCATAAATATTAATTATAAGAAGTAATATCATGAAAAGTTACACTCACATTTGTAAATCATTAAGAATTTCTTGATAGACAATATTTGCAGTTCTTTTTGATGTATTTTATAGTGACACAATCACCTTTAATCTCCTGAAGTGCATTGAGAGAGTGCAATATAAAGTTTACCATGTACAAAAACTGGTATTTACAAATCCAATCCAACATGTTTGATTAATTGCCCTTGTAACTTTGTGATAGTTATAGCAAAGTCTAAACAAACTGGAAATTATCTTCTTCTTAATGAAATAGGTAACTCCTCTTCAAAAGTATCAAGATTGATTCTTAAAATCATGATAATTGATCTTGCAAACTTAGCATCTCTACTGATAATGCAATATCAAAGAACTCTGGTGCTAATATAAGTGATAATTATTCTTGTTCTATTGCAAAGCCCTCTGGTTGGATCCAAATTCTTGAGTAGCATTACAGAAACACCAATCTTTAAAGAAAGTCTAGCCAGAGGCAAACTGCCAGCTTTTATATTCCATGGGATATAGTGTGAAACCATTGACATTTGTGTCATCACATTGAATAGAATCTGCACTCTGTAAGATCTTTTCTTCTCCTGGAAACTTTTGCAGAACTTCTGAATTAATATCTTCTATATCAGAGTTCTTGCCAGAAAGAATAGTACAATCTAGGAAATACTGATTATTTTGATGGTGATTGATATCAGGATAGGTGAAAGCAATTAATTCTGTGATGAAATAATTGTCACAGCAGATCAAAGTTCTAGGACCTAGATTTTTTTCAGCACCAACATCTAATAATCAAGCTGCATGAGCCATGTTATCAATAGTTTGATCCAATCTCATATTTTGGACTAAATAATGAACTTGGATGTAATTCCAAAGTCTACCTCTCTTGAGTGAAGCAGCAATCATCTGCTGTCTGAGCCCTTATTGAATTACTGGAAGAGTTTGTCAAAAATCTCCTCCAAAAACTATAGTCACTCCACCAAAATGGATGTTTTTATCCAGAATATTTCTGAAACCATGATTTACAGCATCAATGGCATTTTTGTGCTGCATTGGAACTTCATCCCAAATGACCACTTTAGTACAAAGCAGCAATTGAAACAAATGTGTTCCTCTTTTAATGGTGGCAATGGATATATACAGTCCAGGAATGGGGATTTTGAATCTGGAATGAGCAGTTTTACCACCTTCCAGTAGTAAGGCAGCAATTCCAGATGATGCTACACATAATGCAACATCTCCATTGGCATGGACAGCAAAAGCCAAAGTATTGCAGACAAAGGTTTTGCCACATCCTCCTGCACTGTGAATAAATATCATCCTCCCTAGATTGCTGTTTACTGAGTTCATAACAGCATTAAAGGTCTCCAGTTGTTCAGCATTAAACATGGCCTTGTTTTCATCAACCCCTTCTTTTTAACTCTTCAATATCATAACTGGTTTCTTCTTGCAAAAGTCTATTCTCTATATTTGTTTGATCAGTATTAAAGTCAACTTTAGATGAAGAGGTCAATTACCTGGAATTACATTCCAAACTTGTTGAGATTCTGACATATTAAGAAAGTCTTTGAGGATTTTGCCACAGTTTATCAAGTTGTCATTGATAAGATGAAGACCATAGTTGTAGATATTGTCATTGGTTAAATTTTGGTCTTTGTACTGCTTGATATGTTGCAATCTATACCAAAGATCATCACAAATGGAATGCTTGAATTCATTCTATAGAGCTTCAGGAGTAGTAGGAGTACAATGGATGATGCAAAAGAGCTGTTTAAGAGATGATCCTGGTTGGATTGGAGCAGCTTCATCAAGACATTACCTCCATTCTGCATCATCCTCCAAAAGACCAAAAGCTTTGCATGCATTCTTATAAGTTGGATAAGTATGGCCATTGACTGTTCTTAGATTAGCTCATTATGTTGCATTGTATATTATAGATGCTGTGTTTTTGTGGCAGTACATTGTGTGTAATCAATAATCCACCGTCAAATTTCAAGTGAAAGAAGTCATCAGCACAAACATTGGCTAGCTTACATGATGCTTTCCTTTGATATTTGATAAGCCGGCAACTTTTCCAGAGCACACCAAATGCGCATGTAAAGCCAAACTGAAGTATGTACTTCAAACAACTATACTTATTCGAGACTAGGGAGACGATTGCGAGTATTTGTCGAAGGAAAGGCTTACGATGCTCACTAAAGTGTCAAGCATGTTGAGTGGATGTTCTTCCAGTCTTCTTGCCAAACAACACTATTTTTATGAATCTGTGAATTCAACTAGCTATAGCGCTATCCATGACATCGTCCAGGTGGTCTCTTTGCAACGTGCTGGACACAATCTTAATTCAAATTTGGCAATTCATTTCGCAGGCTTACCTTTGCCGATTCACGATCAACGTTCAACTCAACAACTTTTCGGTAGCCAATGCGCATGTATCACTTACAGGCTGTATAATATACAGTATGTAACGTTGAGATATGGGACACCCCTCAAATTGACCAGTTCCCATATCTGTTTTTTAACTTGTGATCAACCGGCCTTGAGGATGTTACAACGACATATGCATATGCTCATTAAAGCTCTTGCTGTAGAGATAGTTAATACAGCAATTCCTCCACCGATCTAACGCAAGGTTCTGTCATTAGCTGAAGAATGGAACGTACGGCACTATCACGGAAAAGGGAAAGCTTGGTTGATGTCCTATCATGAAAAAAAAATATGATATCATCCTCACTTTTCTTCGCTACTTACCACATTGCGATGATATCTGAACGCGTTCTGCTCAATGGCACAGGTGAGGTATTACAGGATTACTTACAACGTACACCCTCTTTGCACAAGCGTGAGAGCTATAAACGGATTAGTTAGGACATGCAACATGATGCGGATAGACAATGTCAACTTGTACTTTGCTTCAGACAAAGTCGTCAATGCACGTAAATCTAGGTCATTGAGTCCCATAATTCCAAGTGCCGACCTAAACAGAGTCGAGCACATGTGTCGCCTGGAGGCTCACTCTGTTATAGTTTGTCGATCCCGTATTCCACGTGACTGTTCATTGAACTAAAACAATTGTTCTAAACGAAACGTTTCAAACACTGCTGATACTGGAAGGTGTTTCCAATGGAAAAAGTGTAAAAGAAACATGTTATGCCATTTCTACTGTACTGTTTTCTAGTGGAAAAAGTCACTTTCCTTTGTTCAAAGACTTTTTCCATCAGAAATTGGCGCATCAGAAATGGTATGACATGTTTCTTTTGTGCTTTTTCCAATGGAAACACCTTCCAGTGCCAGCAGTGAAAGCTTAATGTCTGCATATAACATAATGATGATTGATGAGGCCACCTTTCGGTACCCTGTTCTCCGGTGCCCTGAAGCGGCCCCCGCAGAACTACCAGTGACCTGAAACCTTGTGTCATACGGCACCGTTTTTGACAGGTCATGCCATGAAACAAAATTATGTACATCGGTGCCCCACATATGTCCAATACAGACCACCTAGGTAGTCATTTAGAAAGAGAAAACTTACCCGAAAACGTCGTAGCGTCATTCTGAGAGTTTAAGGCGAATTCTTTGAGCACCGGACACCACGAACTGACCTGGGTCCGCTGGGGGCTGTTTTCAGCATCGTCATAGATCTTTTCAGAGATGTCGTCGATACATTGAAGCCCGGAATATCAGAGTTTTCCGTTCGGCATCGACCTGAAACTGAAAAAGATTTAAATGGATCAGCTGGAAAGGTGGAGTGAAAGGGATGACTAAACATGTGCCAAATCTCATCCCATTGGCTCTCCTGCCATGTCTATCACACTTTACTAGGTTACAAACTCGGACCGCGTTCATGTATTGACGCTTTTGTTGTAAAGTATTTCCATTCTCTTCGGAATCCTACTGTTTGTTTCAGCGTCGCGGTCAAAAACAATTAAAACCCCTTGTAGCTACTTGGCTGACGTTGTAGCCCATCACTCTCCCTTCCTCTTATCGACATTTGATCGTTTTCCGACAGTCGATAAAGTCCTCCCGCATCAGACTATCAAGCTCCCCACACCCACCATGCTCGCTGCCTCATCCATATACGAACACCCAACGCTCTCTGACTCAGACATCTGGCCCATAACAGACAAATATTCTCAATTTCTCAGCCCTGGCTCGACCTATCGGATGAAGATCATGTGCGGCTTGCTGGGGCTTGTGGCTGTTGCCGGTACTGTTGTATATTTTGACTTCCTTGCGGCCACGAGGTGCGTAGCTTACCCTCATGTCGGAAGCTTGGCTGACAGAGGAAACGGCTGAATCAGAAAGTTGCTTCTGAGATGGCTACAATGCGAGCGGAGCCTTCTGTAGTCAGTCAGGAATAGGGCCGAAGCAGAGTAGGAGGTGATATTTTGAGTAAGTCGTGGGATTACTGTCAGGTCGTCGCCAACACTCACCATCACACTAGCTGCTCCGTCCCTGTTACCAATTCACCCTTCATCTTTTCCAGTTTCCCACTGTACCCGAACACTACTACATGTACAACCTCCATCCATATCTATTATCTGTACCACATCTGCACCCCTCATGTCGCTGTATCCTATTTCTGCTCTTTTTCTCCTTTCGTAGTAGGGTCATTATCATACTCTTCTTGTGTAATGTATTGTTTATTCTTCTTTGGTCAACATGAACTGCGTTTCACAGAACTGGAAGACAGCAGCCGACGTCGGAAAAGCGGACAACATGCGATGACCCGGACAAAGTCCCGACACTTCCGATTCCAGCCAAGATATGATTTGGGTCGAGTCAGCGAATATTATATTTCAGGCTCCGCTAGGCCATCAAGATGTGTTTTGTGATATACCCCGGCACTATTGCGATAATCAGAATGGTATGCGACTTGTAAAGGACACTACTACCACAAAACTTATAGACATTGATTTCCATCTCATAAAACAAATACATTCCGACTACCGACATAATTGCGGATATCTTCAACTCCGGAATTCGCGGTTTTTCTTTGCTTATTGACACATCACAACCCCTCCCCCCCAATACTAAGTTTTTACTGAAAATCTGATGTCCATCCTCTGTAAATTCTTTGGTTGTCGGCAGCAGGGGCGATTGACCTCCCATCTCGAATGAGGAAGGCGCACTGATGGATCGTTGTCGTTCTCGCTGGCATTCACACCACTATTGCTGTTGTATACACTCGCAGAAGGTGTAGAACTAAGCGGACCCGAGGTAAGGTGGGGTGAGCATAGAACTTGTGTAGAAATTGAGGAATGGGTTCCCACGACCACGGAAGGTTCTGCCGGGTTGTCGTTGTCGTAGACGGACGTGGAGGAAGAGTCGGTAGTGACAAGATTGGACATGGTGACAGATGGTTTAGGCGAGAGAGTGGATTTTCCTGCACAGCCGGATTGTTGTTGTTGCACATCACTTGCTTGTACTGAATGATTAGATGAGTGGTTAGGTATACCACTTCAAGATAATGGGCAACACCTAAGTTTTTGTATTTATTGAAGACTTCACTTTGCTCTGCTACTTTCAAAGACTGTCTTGACATCCATGGCCGCGGCACATAACGTGGCCTCCCGGTAAGTGTACATCGACAACGCAAGAATGCAGAGTTTGTTGCACGAAAAACATACAACAGGAATTGAGCCAGAGAGAACATAGAGGGGATGCGGTAGGGACAGGAGATGTCAAAAGCTGGGAGTATGGAAGTTCCGAAGTAGAAGATAAGTGTGAGGACAGTGATGGCAGAAACAACCTTGCATATAAGAGAGGACAGCTGAGAAACGTAGAGAGAAAGCCCGACCAAGAACATGACAACTGAGGCGTGTAGGACTAGCGGAATAAAATCAATCATATCATCAAGTTTCCATTTAATAAGCCCTTGGAAACGAAAATGATGAGTGAGAGCCCGAGTCTTGTTGCCCGGAACAAAAGCAGTATAAGCCTGTCAGTTCGAATTAGATAGCTGTGATATGTATATGAATAAATGTCTAAACTTGAATCCACTGTTTAGCCAGGACAGTTAAAAGGGCGGTTGATATTG
Organism: Termitomyces heimii; assembly: GCA_003313675.1. Classification (NCBI taxonomy): domain Eukaryota; kingdom Fungi; phylum Basidiomycota; class Agaricomycetes; order Agaricales; family Lyophyllaceae; genus Termitomyces; species Termitomyces heimii. The sequence goes on along the minus strand of QLON01000287.1, from coordinate 13,711 downwards.
AGAAAGTGAGACTGGTGAAAAATAATCCGTTGACCATAACGTCAATGGAAGTGTAGGTTGCGCTTTCAGGACCTAAGGATGCCTCGGGGATGGCGCTTACCACGGTCGCGTTTCTAGCAGCTCTCAAGAGTTGGTTGTTCTCAAAGAGGAGTGAAACCATGATCTTGGCGTCATCCGTTTGAAGTGCTCGAGATGTTTGAGCAACAAAAATCGTGACCACTACTGAGAAGAGGGCGGCCTGTTTTAGGATTCAGTGAGGAAGTAGGCATATATGCCACAACAGCTTACGAAAACCAGGAGACTGTCAGTAATACTGTGAAAGCCATCAACCATATCTGCATTGTAATTCTCTACTTCGTCGATTGAGACATTCCAGAAGCGCGCATGTTCTGCTGTATGACCTTGCTTGTCATCAGTGGTGCACAACTTTGTATAGTCGTAATTACAGCCATCTGGACGCCGGGTTAACGCAGACTCCCAATAACAATGCGAAAATACCGAAGCTAGTAGTGCTTGAATCCGCAGGGTCAAATGGACGCGGGAAGTCTGTCATTGGGACTTTGAGAGTGGGAAAGCAGGTGGCGATGCCGTGGTTGTGAACTACTCATAGCCCTGGACAGCAGATGCAAGCAGTAGATCATGATGCATGCATAATGGATGATCCATCGTTACGACAAGTGACACAAATAATACATGCCACACTCTTCCCATAAACCTAAAAATATCATTAAATATTCGCCATCCGTATGGAAGTTGCAAAATCTATGCAACCCGATAGGTCAGCCAGCGACGACTAACTTGCTGATGGAAGAGATATATATTCAGGATCCCTAAAATAAGGATAATATATTTTGCTATAAGTACTCAATATTAATACCAGATCCATCATATGTCGATCTCTTATGTATATGAACGTCTGAGCACCTGTCTTTGAGTAATTTTCGAACTCGCGTTATTTAATGCACGTCATCAGAGTGGCTTCATTCCCGCAAATGTATGTCTCAAGTTAAAAAGAGCGAGTCCCAATACATTAAGCAAAGCAAAACACTCTTTCGAATAGATCGCCGGAGATACACAACATATACGCTGAAGTGTGACCGCATCTAACTGTCCTAGCCGGCTAGAACAGGCACACAAAATTACTGGGGAAAACATGGCGTCCACGCTGCCTTCGCTCCTCATCAAGCAACTCGCCACTCCACCACCCATCCTCTGGTGTATGCGTGACAGCAATGATGTCTCCCGCTTGGAAATCGAACTCCTCGTCAATCGTCGCGTTGTAGTCGTACAGCGCTTTCACTATAAAAAGTCAGTGTTAACAACAGCATTGGAAAAGAATGACTACAAACCGTAGAACAAGATACCATGGCCGTCCTCCGTAACCTGTCCCGTCGGCGGAGCGACAAGCTGACCGACCGGCGGCTGGGGCGACGGCGTCCTCTGAACGACAGGGCTCGGCCCACGGTACCCTCCATACTGCTGTTGTTGCTGATACGGCGCCCTCAGCTGTAACTGCTGCTGCTGAGGCTGTTGCTGGGAGAAATGCTGCTGCTGTCCGTAATAGCCAGTATGTTGCGGCTGCTGGTACCCCACCTGTTGAGGCTGTTGCTGTTGAGGTGGCGACTGCTGGTAAACCGTCATTGCGAGCGGAGCGGTCTGAACAGGTGCAGGCGTCTGTGTCTGATATCCTGTGTACATGGGCTGTTGGGTTTGAACGGGCGCCTGTTGTGTGTAGCCAGGGCGAGCACCAGAGGCAAGAGCAGGGTTACGGGCTTGAGCTTGGTGTTGGGCAATGTATGCGTTGATGGGCGGTGGAGGGGGCGGAATGGGCGTGGTAGTCGCGGGTGGCGGCATGTAACTCGCCCGGTGAACCTGAGGCTGAGCCTGTGCTGGCGACTGCGCTGGCGCATACTGCTGCTGAGGTGGCGGTATAATCTGCTGCTGTTGTACTGATAATTGTCTCTGGTGGTGGTGCTGCTGCTGATATCTGTGCGCCATCTCATCATGCAACACCCTCCCGCTCGGATCCAGCGCAATACCCACAGTATTGGGACTCGGCGCTCTCGCGACGCCGGGACCCAACGCTTGAGGCGCACTCATAAACCCATTCCCGTTTCCATTAGTATTGACAGCGCTATTCCTGCTTTTCACGCTAAGAGGAGCAGGGCTCTGCCCGCGAGAGGGTGGTTGTGGACTATTACTCCTCGAACCCCCATGCGCTCCAATACCTGGATGCCCCACTATACTCGGTGGCCTAGCCAGATTTTGTCCTTGCCCTTGCCCCGCAACTCCCGAGCCAGTACTCGACTGGCTCATACTTTGCCCGTGCCCTTGTTGTTGCGGCGGCCCACCAAAACTAAGCCTTCGTTCCAATGTAACAGGGCTGTTAGATCTTGAAATGGACTTGCGCTCGCCAGGGAGGGACTGCTGATAATCAGACAACACGTCCTGAATGACTTCTGATCTTGAGGCAGTCGGCGGCTTCATAAACGCAGCTGTGGGTGGGTTCGGCGAGATCGAGCGAGGAGGCTGAACTGGCGTCGAAGCCGATGGATGGATCCCTACAACAAGTTCAGCTGAGTTACGGTAATCCCGAGATGATGCTGTGGAGGGAGAACTGGCGACGGCAAGGTTGCCCACGGTGGCGGATGATGGATGGGAGAGAGCGGAGCCAGCAGAGCTGGGTTGTTGAAGAACAGGTTTCGCAACGTCTGGGACGGTCGAACGTCGGACAGATCTTCGACGTGTGCTACCGGTACTCGAAACGGCATTTTTCAAATCCTCCATATGCTTCGCTAGAGGATCAACAGCGTTGTTTCTAGCCGCCTTAACGGGAGAAGATGAATTGGACTGGGTACTATTGAAAAGACGGCCCTGCACCTGTGGATCCCTACTGGGATCTACCTTGTATACATTGTCCCCGATCTTGAGGTACGGCTCAGCATCGTGACCAATGGGCTCAGCATGCGGATCTTGCAAGGGTACTCTGTATGAGCGAGAATCCATGGTATTGTGTCTTGTGGCCTGGCCAGAGGGCGATGGAGACGGTCCAGGCGCTGATGCGGGGCTCATAGACTTACGCTGGGTATTGCTCCGAGCGACCTGTTTTGAAGGTGACGTAGAAGGGCCGGGTCTTGCGCGATCGGGTTGAGAATCAAATCCATTGGGTTGCTGGACGTCCTGTTGAATCTGCATGGCGAGCTGTCTCCTACTGGCCTGCCGGCCCAAGCTAACACCATGTTGGGAGTCTCGCTTTCCAGCACTGACTCCACCACCTGCGCCTACACCAGCGGCATTAGTGAACGGTGCATCAGCCTCGTCAGGTTGAAGCAAAATGGAATTCTGGCGTGGTGCGAACTCGCGCTGCGATGTCCGGATAAAATTGGCGGTGTGGAAGGTAGGGTTGGACGATGATGAGGGTATAGCGTCTGGGGTATTGTAGTTGACGAATGTTGGGGGATCTGGTATTTGGTTTCCAGTACCATAGTCGCGTACAAAATACTCCATGTCCTTTTCTGGTTCCATTTGTTCCAAAGCGACACGGATTTTCTCGCACGACTAACGCAAATAAGATGAGTTACACAGCCCGTGAAATGAAAATGGCTCGTAACTGACCTCGTCGTCTGCGACACACATAATGGAGACTGCATTTGCATAAGCCCACATGTTGTCCTTCATAAACTCAATCCTTTGTAACTCCAAATCCTGACATCCATCGGTGAATGTCTTCCAGCTCTGCACCCACCGCGCGACAGTCTCCTGATACACCTTTGCAAAATTCGCAAATTCTCGTTCAGTGACCTGAACTGACTGCTGGGCGCGTTCCAACTTGAGTTGAACTTTCTCAAGATCCTTTCCTTGCACGAGGGACGACTGGGCTGTGTATGAATTGATACGAACGCAGTCTTGCTCGTACTTTTCACGTGCCTTGTTGACGTGCGTTTCTTGTGCTTGTTTGTTTTTGAACTCTTTCTCAATGGCAGCCTGAAACGTCTTCTTATGATGAAGCTGTCGTGTATGGAACGCAGCCACAGAGTTTTCGAGATCATTTCGAAGTTGGCCGGCGAGCGTCGTATGGAATGCAGCTTGTTTATCGGTTTCGAGTCGAATGACGTCAAGAGAGTTTCTTAATTCCCTGTGATAGAAACTCAATATCTATTTTATGGCAATAACGAAGCCACAACTGATCATCGCAGATGCCTCATGGCTACATGCGTTGAAACATCTGCTGAAAAGAAAAGATGGCACGACATGACAACTAGTGAAGACTGCAAAGGAAGTGATCAAGATAGTGGGATTATACTCACCCTATCTCATCTTTACCCAAAGGTGACTTTGCAAGTTTCCCTAATCGCTTGGCATAATCCTCTTCAATCACTGCTCTGGTCTGACAGTGAATCTTCATATCACATTAGACAATGATAACTTACCTCTCCTTCCAATAATTCCTCAATTCCTCCATTGTTCTTGCCGCACCACGCATACGCGCGAAAAGAACATCGACACCCGCGTCGCTTGGACCCCAAAACGCATTGCAGAAGTCTAGGGAGGAGTTTTGAAAACTCGGAGAATTTGCTCGCGCATATTTGGATAGCGAAGTCGTTGAGGGCTGCCGGCGCGCGGCCATTGCAGATAGTGAACGTGGTTCAAGAAGGGTACGAGGTCATTTGTATCAATTGCACCTTCTCATGATGACTAATCAATCAATCCACGCTGCCTGCAATCGTCAAAATGCCGTGTTTCGATTTAGCGCGTAGCGAGTGCTATGCACCATTCAAGTGCCACAATTACGTCAATTCTCCAGCCACTCTGTTCATCAGGTTCTTGTATAGCCTCCTCCTTGAAGCCAAAAAGGATTGACTTGATTGATGTGAATAAAAACTGTCTGCTCCGAAATCCGAGTTGCGATCTCCGAACATCTTGACAAACAACTGTTCCTGAATAATGTGGTCAGTATATTCTTTCAATCATCTTTTTCATGTTTTCCGTGTCCTCTGGGACCCAAATATGTGATCTCTTCTCATTTGATTGATCAGTATGCCAATAACCGGACATGCAGTAAACATATCTTAAATGCCCAAGTCGCCATCCGTGCTCCGTGCTGCAAACAATGGTTCGACTGTGCCGAGTGCCATGCAGAAACACAGACTCATCAACTTGCAAAAATGATGGAGATGGTTTTTATGTGTAAGAAATGTAAAAAAGCGTTTCGGAAGGACATGACCGCTTACGAGGAAAGCGATGAATATTGCCCGCATTGTGACAACCACTATGTGCGTTTTGCGATTTTTTTTCAATCTAACAATCTAACAAACGTTATGATGAAGGTTTTGGATGCGAAAACACCGCAAGCCGTTGTCGGCGTTGAAGGTGAGGATGCGAGAGTGGACAATCGGTGTGTCATCCGCCTTCCTGGTCACTTCTCCCTGCTGAGATCCTTTAGGATGCTGAAAGATGAGCGCGTCAAAACCATTCACACCCGGTCGATTTTCTCCGAGGAGGATTCTAGCGATCGTCTCGTTTAGAATATCCTCTCCTCCCTCTTACATCGTTTTGCTATCCATCTGCTGTCCATGACACATCATGATACAATTCATCCGGATTTCGTTTCATTCCAACTCAACAGCTGACACGATCGAACACATAAGTCGTCAAACTAGTACCCTTCAACGCTAACACCCAGGTCGATCCACTCTTCACAGCCCCTGTGATCTGTTGAAAATCCTCCGACGCCGATGTCCGGAATGCATCAGTCCCACATACAGCGTCCGGGAATGTCAGTGTTAAGCTCGAATCTGATGTGTCAGGGTTCATGGCGAGAATGTAGTACGTGTCCGTACTCGCTACTGCCATTGTGAATTTGCTGGCATCAGAACCTATAATCGGGCGCCGCTGGCTGCCGGCTTGTATTTTTGATCCGTCGTCACGAATGTAACAGTGCAAAAGAAGACGACTCACGTTTTACAAAGTTTCCGAAGTGTTTGTAGGTCCAGAAATGTTTACTTATGTCTGTTTCAAATTCTGCGTGTGAGTTCCTCACTTTCCTCTAGGCTGCGGAGACCTTACAGAGGTTGAAGTTACCGTTCGTGGCATAATTGGCGTCGTAATAAATTACTCCGTCCTTTAAGCCCTTGGCGTCAAATCATGAAGTCCTTGTAACGGTAAAAAGACTTACAGTCCACCCAACTGAATTTGGGACAGTAGGACATCTCGGGTTTGTCAATGGAGAACACCCAAGTTCTGAAAAAGCAAAATGAGTGACATTTGATCTGTACCTTATCAAAACATACGACTGGAAACGAGTGTCCAAAACTACGAGAAGGTTAGACAAGTCCAACTTGCGAAAATATGCTCACATCATAATGCGTTTCATTGGCAAGAACCAAACTTTGAAAGACCAACCCAGAGAACATGAGTGCATTTTTTATCCTTTAAATCCATTAACTAAAACCGCACAGTAGACTTGTAATTGAGAGCTTACGTCGGGTCATAACCTTCAGAGAATCCTTTTCCAGAGCCGTCGGGAGTTCCTAGCGAGCAACAAATTTCCTGTGATGCACAAACTTATGTATCCTCATCTTCTTTGTTAAAAGAAAAACCTACAGTCATCCAGGTGAGCTTTTCGGGAAAGAGACGATTCGTTGAACTGATATAGGAGGTGTAGCTTGCATCGGAAGGGAAGTCGTAAGTGTGATGAGCAAGAGCAGTGACCTAATGGTAATAAGTTTATGTCTCGAAGAGAAATAGAAAAAATTTACTCTGTCGGTGACTTGTGACAACCAAGAGCCATACTCATTCTCTGCAGCTCCCAGGTTCGATGATTCATCGGCTATGATCCCAACCGAAGATGTCAATCCCCTCTCCGCGAGGGCATCAAACAACCCATTGACCACCTCTGCACGTCTTATTTCTCTTGTCAATACCTCAACAAAATCCTATGTATCAACACTCACTGGCTCGGCAAAACCTGCATGCCCTCTTGTCCACATGGCGAGGGTCCGAAACTACTATCCGGTTCGTTCATGGGACTAACGAAATCAATCCCCACACCCATCTCCCTAAAATGCTGCACCACGTCCGCCAGGAACGTCCCATACGCTTCCCCGGTCCCGCTCACGAACTGCCCGTTACAGCTCGCTTTTCCACTCGTCAGCGGGGCAGGCGCGCTATTTGCGAACATCGTCAGATGTTGCACGCCGAACGCCGCAGCTTGATTGAGGAAGAACACCCCGGCCGCGTCCTTGGAGAAGTCATATACGCCTGGGGAGACGTAGAATGTTTCCGGGGCGCGCGTGGGGTTGGAGACGTTCACGCCACCTGAACCGACGTTGTAGCGGTAGGAGGAGAGGCCGAGACCCAACGGGGAGAAGAGGAGGGATGAGAGATTTTGCTGGGTTGAGAGGGGGAAGTGGATAAGATCGTTCGGCCACCAGGCGCCTGAACCGCCGATGCCGTGGAATGTTTGGGCAGGGGTGTTGGAGACTGAGGCGGCGTTTACGATAAGGTTGTATATCCAGGGGAGGAGAGCAGGGAGGAGTAGGACCTTGGCTGGGTTTTTAATCATCTACTACTGATTGTGAGTCTTTTTCTCGACTGAAAGACGGATCTTTTATATCAGTTTTCCTAGGTCCTTCATCAAAAAAGAAAGCCATGCTGCGTGTTACGAGACTATGGGACGACTCTTCTCCATCTGTGTAGGTAATATGATCAAGTGCGGTGCCACTGGAAAGGCACGGACCGACGGGGCGAAGTGACAGTAGTCTTCTTTTTCTTTCCCGAATGTTCTCAGGTGTCTGTCTGCTGGTGAGAGTCCGCCAACATGTTTAGCTAGTTCGATACAACTAGTGCCTGCCTATTCCAGTCCTTGGTAGTCCTGGGACAAATGGCCCACGAATCGATTATGTCCGGGCAAACTTAATGGATCCTGTTTCACTCTCCATACTTATGGTTTGATTTCAGATTCGTTTTCGAACTTACTGCAGGGAAGACATAGCAGGTTGTTGACCAATATAGCAAGTGAGCTAGCTCTATCTGATACAAGGAAGAAAACAAAGACGATAATGGAAAACAATAAACTTTGGTATATTTCTTATTTCAACGCAAAAAGTCCAGCATTCTAGAAGCTTCCTTGACCACAATGTTTCTTGTAGTAACACCACCCTTTTTATTGTTGCTTGTTTTGCCTCGAGGAGCATACTAGGACACTTATAGTACTTATCGTCAATAAGTTTTTTCAGGATATAAAGCCGTCAACAGGTACATAGATATGTATATCCCAACTTATCTCTAGATCGTCGATGTACAACGAGTACTACCCTTACACACCTTGCTGGGCCTACACACTGCCGGAGAAACAAGTAAAGTCACAAAAGTAAAGTCACAAGGACCAACAATCAAGATACTTGTGTCTCAGCAGAACAAACGAGGAAGACAAGACTCTGAAGAATATCTTAAACCAGCTAATCAATCACATATTTACGAGTTACCCCTTTACTCCGATTGCAGGCCACAACCAGAAGCGCTCCAGATGGAGACGGTTGGTCTTCGGCAGAGACTAACTCTCAAACAAGAAGACAAAATCATGAAATCCTCCTGTGCCGATTCAAGCTATAGTCGCTCAGTCCAACACCAAGAACGCCGAATCGCAGGAACAAGACGAGTCCTAAACTCAAACCTATCTCCACGAGAACGAGAAAGAGTATATCGTGTTGAAGTTCCTACATAATGAGAAGTGTGCCACAGCGCACGTGACCTAGCTAGTAATTTTTCGTCCCCTAGTGCCGTCGTCTTCTTATCCTGAAGCACGACGACACTAGGTATGTATTCTTTCACTACACAAAATATATCTTATCCTGAAGCACGACGACACTAGCCTGCCTGTACTCGTCTAAGTGTGACTCTGTCCCTGCTGCGCCTTATTAGCTGCAACAGGTTATGGGCCCCAGCCCCACAGACTTACACTGAAGACAGGAATAGAATTATATACCGCTCCGCCAATAAGCGTAGCAGCGCTATCTGAATTCTCCTTACTCCATTTATTGAAGTACCCATAAACAGCTTCCCCTGTGTTCATCATATCACACGGCCCCGCCTATCATGGATGACCCCAGCAGCACGGCATGGTCGCCAATGGAAAAGCTCAGCATCATCAAGTATACGGAGTGGGAAAAGGCTATGTTTGGCCGTTTGATGTCAGTCGGAGAAGCACGAATAGTCACCGGCAAAGAAGTCCCACCGCTTCTTGAGCTGAACAACCCTACTTCTATAAATGCCTGGAACTCTTACCTGCTTTGCAGTGATAGGGCAGCCAGCAAAATCTATCAATGGTTAGACGAAGGGAACAAAATACATGTAGACGACATCCGCACTAAGCCAGCACTCATGTGGGCAAAACTGAAGGAAATACACTCAAAGTCGGCACCCAATGCACGCTTTAATTCACTGAGCAACATATTCAACATACAGCTATGTGATAATGAGACTCTCATGCAGCTGTGCACAAGAGTAAAAGGCGCCATGCAATGCATTCGTTCACTTTGCCCGATGCCAACAGTAGACTCTGACGGCACAACAAGGCCAGGCTACACATTAGAGATGCTTGATGATGAACTGTGTTCCATGGCAATGCTCCATGCACTCCCACAAGAGGAATATGCATCATTCATTTCCTCTGTACTCATGCTCAGCTCCCTCACCAATAACGCCATCGAAGAGGCATTCAGAACTGAAGAAGTGCAACACACAGCTGCTGCAGAGGAAACTGCTGCTGCCACTGCCCATTAGATCAAATGCTACCTGTGTGACCGTGAGCACAAAATTACTGACTGTCCAGTCCTCCAATCAGCATGGACGCACGTCAAAAAGGATGACAGAAGCCCTAAGTCCAAAAAGAGAGGTGGCCATCAAGGAGCTAACGCCACTGCCAAAGCCACTGACGCACCAAAGGTGGAAGAAGGCTGTGACGGACCCGCTGTCAAGGCTGAAGCCGCAGTTTGTAGATCATCTCTATCAACAGCCATGCTGTCTAACACACTCTGGAATACAGACTTGGGCGCCACGAGTTCTATGACACCATACCGCAAGTGGTTCTTGTCAGACTCATTTAAATCTTGGAGAGTGCCGATTTGTCTTGCTAATAACGCGACAGTATATTCTGCCGGAAAAGGGTCAGTCAGGTTTAGACCGAGAGGGAAAGATCAGAATGGGGACTCACTTAATGACATTGTCTTCACTGATGTCCTGTTTGTATCCGAATTGACAAACAATCTGCTTTCAATAACCACCCTCACTGTCCATCATGGCTTCGAAGTGACATTTCAAGAGCGCAAAGTGCTTTTCTCTATCAAGGGGGAACTGGTTTTTACTGCGTCGGTCGATCAAACCCTGACTTTGTACCTGGATGGAGAAACACTCATCTCGTCACCCACTCACATACAATCAGCAAACGTATCATTTGTTGGGCCAACATCTTCTGCTAAGATCGATAGACCCCTTCTACACTACAGAATGTGCCATTTGGGAGCAGACAGGCTCGAAAGATTGATCAAAGATGATCTTACACTCGATCTGAAAATGTCATCAGATCTGCCGTTACTATGCATATGTGAGCCATGCCTACAAGGGAAGCAGCACTGTGCACCGTTTCCCCATGTTTCCAATAGGGCATCGGAGATCTTAGGCAGAGTCTTCAGTGATGTTCACGGCCCAATGCTGGTCGGGGGACACATGTCGAATCGTAGATGGTGGATAACATTCATCAATGATAGCACAAGATGGATGGAAGCACATGATATGTTCCACAAAAGCAACACGTTGAAGGCATTCAAAGTGTACAAGGCACAGGCAGAACATCACGCTGAGAGAGCGATCAAATGCATCCACATAGACAAGGGAGGAGAATATACATCGAGTGAGTTTATAAACTACTGCAAATCTGAGGGTATACGAATCGAGTATACAAACACAGCAACGCCTCAACAAAACGGGGTGGCTGAACGCATGAATAGAACAATTGAAGAATGCGTTACGTCCATGCTGGCAGAGGCAAACTTGCCCCAAAGCTTTTGGACATATGCCCTCAGCGCATACCGTCATGTACACAACTAATGCCCGACCTCTGCTCTACCACATGGCAAAACCCCCTTCAAGGCGTACAAAGGAAGGAAACCATGCATTGGCCATCTGCGTGTGTTTGGTTGCATGGCTTATGTCTTAGTCAGTCGTAAAAATCGACGTGGACTGGAGGGGCACTCATTACCAGGTATATTCATTGGATACCCTGAGAATCATGTTGGATGGAAAGTGTATGTCCCCAAGACCAAGTGCGTAATCATCTCCAGAGACGTCGTATTCAACGAATCACGTTTCCCTGGCCTTGCGCTCATGAGTGCACCTCAGCCACCACTGCACCTATTCGACCATCTGACAGACCTTGATCAGGATGCCGCCAGTGACCGCGACAAGCTGTCAGTTGAAAAGGATGAAGATGCCCCAAAAACAGTGGGAGCGGAGCCAGACCCCCAGCTAACACGAGCACTGCATCAACCATGCCCTCCACCGCCTCCACGGGAACCCAGCCAGTGCACACGCATCCCAACATGAAAACCAAATGCCAGTTACTACAATGCAATTGAACGATAGAAGAACCATGAATCTCCATTGCTGCGCGAATCACCACCGCCGCCACCACCTTTGCCATATCCAGACGAGGCCCCAGAGCAGCTCTCATGGGGGGTCAACATTGGCGACATTGATGAACATGGTGAGTAGGAGGTAGATCTCGCTCTGAATATAGATTCCAATGAGGCCTTACTTTTTGCCGGACAAGCCTTTGTTGAAAATGGTGCTGAACTTGGTGGGTATGGAGTGGTATATGCTAATGCAGCTCAGGTCTTCAAAGTTGGAGCACACAATACCAATCCAAGATCCTACCATGAGGCAATGGCAAGCAATAACGCCGCCGAATGGCACAAAGCAATGGTGGAAGAAATGAACTTGCTTAAAAACAACGGCACCTGGCACGCCATGTACCTGCCTGTCGGATGGAAGGCTATCGGGTCCAGGTGGGTATTTAAGGTGAAACACTTACCAGACAGTGCAATAGAATGCTTTAAAGCTCGACTAGTGGCCCAGGGCTTTAGCCAGCGGCCAGGACTCGACTTTGATGAAACATTTGCTCCAATGGCACATTGGGCTGCAGTGCACACAGTCCTAGCCTTGGCTGCAGTTGAGGACATGCACCTTGAGTCCGTGGACATTTTCTCGGCATTCCTACATGGCGTAATCGATATGGATCTCTACATGAAATTCCCAGAAGGTTTTCCAGAGGAGGTCTCACCCAATGTGCAGCATAAACCAGGTGAAGGTGATGCATATGCTAAGCTTGAAAAGGGTATATACAGTCTATGACAGAGTGCAAATCTCTGGAATAGGTATCTACACGAGGTTCTCATCAAACTAAACTTCACCCACATCACATCTGATCCCTGTGTCTACGTGTACCTCAGGGAGGGCATCCGAATCATCATCCCAATTCATGTCGATGACATGACCCTTGCGTCGAAATCGCGAGCAGCAATCCTTGCGGTAATTGGCAAATTGCACCAGTTTTTCAAACTTCGCCACCTCAGTCCGACCACAGGCCTCCTTGAAGTCGTTGTCTCTTGCGATCATGCCCATTGCAAGCTTTGGATTGATCAAAAAGCATATGCCATGGAGCTGCTCTCTTGCTTTAACATGCTCGACTGTAAGGCAGTCACCATGCCGCTTGACTCTGGAGCCCGTCTCTCAAAAGCGGATTCACCGCAGACACCTGAGGAACTTGAGGAAATGCGCACAATCCCATATATCCAAGCCACAGGTGCTCTTCTATACCTTGCCATGTGCACACACCTGGACATCGCCTATGCCGTTGGCGTGTTATGTTGATTTAACGCTTGCCCCGGACCTAAACACTGGGCGGCGGTCAAGCACTTGATGAGGTATATTAGGGGCACTCTGGACTACAAGATAGAGTACTCTGCCAAGGCAGCCTCTTCACCCCCTTCCCTGTTCATTGCTTATGCCGACTCAGACCATGGCGGGAACCCCAACAATGGCCGTTCCACCACGGGCTGTATACTCATGGTTGCCAGAGGCACGGTCAGCTGGATGTCCAAACTTCAAACAATCGTTGCGCTCTCAACCACAGAGGCAGAGTTCATAGCAGCGAGTGAGACAGGCTGCGAGCTCTGCTGGCTCCAGAACTTCCTTGCTGACATAGGTACTCCTCAGTCAACACCGCTTACCCTCAACCTCGACAATCAATCTGCCATACTGGTTTCAAAGCAGCTGGAGCACATGGGAAGACTCAAACACCTCGACCGCCACTGGTTCTGGCTCCGACAGGCTGTCTACAATGGCAAGATCAGACCAGCTTACATCCCAACTGCTGATATGGCAGCTGATCTTCTGACCAAACCGCTACCCTGCAATATGGTTGATAAACTTCGCAGAAAAATGGGCATTGTAGGAGAATTCTCCAGGGGTGAGCTTCAGTGACGCTATGGACACTACGTCAGGTGGGAGTGTTGAAGTTCCTACATAATGAGAAGTGTGCCACAGTGCACGTGACCTAGCTAGTAATTTTTCATCCCCTAGTGCCATCGTCTTCTTATCCTGAAGCACGACGACACTAGGTATGTATTCTTTCACTACACAAAATATATCTTAT
>QLON01000286.1:0-12238 GCA_003313675.1 Termitomyces heimii | reverse complement strand
GTTTGGACCTTACAAAATATCCACTTTATATGACATGTCCACATGACTATATACTTATACGTATGAGAGACTAGACTTCAGTCTGATAATGTAACTCCGCAATTGGCGACCTCTCCCTCCACATGTACGCCCAGATATCTAAATCTGTCGTCACTCTACTATAAGTAAGTGGAATTTGAAAGCTCTAATGCTTTCACCCTGAAGTCCTTTCCGTAAATTTAACCCACCCATGAAACTCTTTTCTTCTTCCATAGCAGTGACAATATTGACTGCTGGCAATGTGCTCAGTGTAATATATACTCAGACGGACAGTCATCAGGGTTCCGGCTTTCTTAAATCTTTTTCGTTCCAAGCAATATCCGATCCTAGCCATGGACGTGTGTAAGTGTTTCAAATTCATTCTTTGGTATTACTCATGAAATTCACTATGAATCACAGGAATTACGTCGGTGCTGCTACCGCTGCAAGCGATAACCTCACCTTCTCATCCGGGGACCACTTTGTGCTCCGAGCTGACCATAAGAAGGTTCTCAGCCCCACCGGCCCTGGATGAGATTCAGTACGCTTACAGTCGAACAAACAATATACCACTTCCGTAACAGTGTGAGTATCAGCACTCAATATTCGCGACTTCATACGATTTTTCAACTACGTGTGACACAGTTTCAATGTACGACACATGCCGCGAGGTTGTGGGTGTGTGATATCTTTTTGGCGCTCGAGAAATCACAAAGTCAAGTCACCATAGGACCTGGCCTGCCATATGGACAGTGGGTGCTGACTGGCCCAATCAGGTATGTATACGAGCTCCTTCCATGATAACGTTCCGTCACATCGACTACAATATCAACTTTAGGGAGAGATCGATATTGTGGAAGGTGTGAACGATATGGGGCCCAACGCAGCGACGCTGCATACCAATGCTGGTGAGAGCTATTTGGTGCCCATCCCCTCCGCATCTCTGCGGTTGATTTATTTATGACACCTACTCAAATATACTCTATTTTCAGGGTGTTACATGCCTTCATCACGTCCCCAAACAGGGTTTGTTTAATTCTCTAATTATCTTTTTTTTTTCTTTTGCGGGATGCTCATGCGAACTCTCTTAGTACTTCTGTAGGAACTAACTGTGATTATGCGGCGACCAACAATGCTGGATGCGGCGTGAAATTTAGCGATACACGAAGCTACGGTCCAACTTTCGATAGCAATGGTGGTGGCTGGTCAGTTGAATTGTTTCCTAGGCTCAATTTGCTAAAACTACTGTATGTAAAGGTTTGCGATGGAACGAACTACATCGTTCATAAAGGTTTGGTTTTGGTCAAGGACTGCAACCGATGTTCCATCCGACGTCAAGTACGGCGCCACTTCTGTGAACACAGACAACTGGGCATGTATAAACGCGTTTCGTTCGCTCTTCCCTTCCTGATCGGTTTCTAGGGCACCCCTAGTGCTTATTTTCCGAGTACTTCATGCCCAATTGGTAGTAAATTTGGTCCCCATCATATTATCATCAACTGTAAGCACGTATAAGATCGAGCCATTGGTTACTAAGTTTTGTTGACGAGCCTATCTGTAGTGACATTCTGTGAGAGATGATTCTCCAATCTTTCTGAGTCGATCTAATAGAAAAATTCTAGGCGGTGATTGGGCTGGGAGCTCCTCTGTCTACGCCGCGTCGGGATGTCCCTCAACTTGCGTCGGTAGGTATTCAAACAATGGCAATGTAAACGTGCTAATCACCTATCAAAGATTATGTGAATCGCAACCCATCTGCTTTCGTCGATGCATACTTTGACTTCCAGTGGCTTAAAATATACGGCTAGTCCATACCTGCCCCTACCTCTTTACCGTTTGCAATTCTTCCAGCTTGAATTTTTGCAATGCTTCGACATTATTGTTTAAAGAAACAGAGAAAATTTACCCTACGTAACTGAGATGCAGCTCCTTCTGTATATGAGTCCGTGAATTTATGGTTCTTACTTTTGTCTTTGCCGCGCAATCGATCTCTCTATCCCGTAGGTCCACGGATGCTATACAAAAGGTGCGAGGCAAGGTGGAATACATGGTATGAGCAACATGCTCACAGAAAGTTGTTCAACTATCTGCTGTCTTTGACTATCCCAACCCCCAGTTTTTCCTCTTCAAAATTCTGACATTGCTGATCCAATCACCAAGATCACCAAGCATCCTTGGATAGGCTGCAACTCCAATACCTGAGGAGAGCCCCAGCTCCTTGTGTCCATTACAAGGAAATCACTCCCAATACCTCACAAGAGCTGCTCCAGATCAATTTTTTTTAATGGCAGCAGCATCAAATTGAAATGCAGCATCAGTGAATTATTTCATTGATTGTAATTGAGAATCTATGACAACAACAACAAAGTAGCTCAATGCTCTACAGGTTACTCTTGTAGATGCAATTAGATTATTTTCACTGTCTTTTTACATTGTTTTGCAAAAGAGCATTCTTTCCTGCATCCAGTGTATTTCACATTGTCACATCCATGTTAGTTTAAAACATTCTGAATTCCACAAAAACCTACATTTCATTCTGGCACAAGGAATTTCACGAGTTCACAATTTGTTTTAACATTACCAGGTTATATCACATTAATGCTGTAGAAATCCTTACATTATATGGATAAAAAAGATATTTGTCAGCATGCCCTTGAAATATTATCTATAGTAATGAAGCTTTAAGGTATTTATCCTCATATCAATATAATATTAACTTTTCTTTGATGCATAATTTTAGTAACAACATTAGTTGAAATAATTTGGAAACTTCAGTTTCAAATCATTCAAACATCTTCCTGAGTTTGCATCGTTAAGATATTACTACATTTGGCAAAGACTACTACTGGCAAAACTGTATCTCCTGCTCTTCCCTCAGGATCTGATTTCACTCCTAAGCAAATTGAGGAAATGAGGAGAATCAATAACTCTGCAAACTTGCTGATACTTCTGTTTGAAAAGGTCACAACCATCTAAACTGGCCACATTCTTGATAGAAACAATGGGAAATAGACAGACTGGTTATATAGCATGCATCTCAAGTTATTGATGGTCCAACTGTGGAATTATATATTTAATCCACCTGACACCCTGCATAAGAAGTATGAACTTTGTGCTTTCCAAGCTTTGGAGAGGAACAACTGGTTGGCTTGCTCATTTATAAAATACACAATATCAACATCAGAACAGAAGCTATGTGCAGAAGAGTGGGACCTGGTAAAGCTATGGGAACACCTAAAGGGCTGACACAGTGGGGCCATGCCAGTTCAACAGGTATACCTGCTTTAGGAAGCCCTTAGCATGAAATGTTCTCCTTCTGAGTTGCTCACTAAGACTGCTGATGCCATGTTTGACAAAGTCAACCATGCTTTCCAGGCAGGACATGTCAACAAAGAACTCTTATAATTCATTGCAATATTAAGGCTTGCTAGCTAGAATGTAACTAGAACTATTGTAATAAAAAATGGGAATTTTCAACATCCTAAAATTACAAAATGATACAACACAAAACTTTATCAGGGAGAGGAGCAAAAAAGTAAAACTAAAAAGCATTGGAATCAACTCTAATAAAACTAACATAATGTGAGTGAGCCATAATAAGCATGTTCAATGCTATTTGGCTTACAATGCAAATGAAGCTTGCACAGAGCAATAAAGCTCTCATGAGCAAGTTCAAAAGTCTGTATAAACAAATAAGTGATGCTCTTAAAACTGATGAATGAGATGTCCTACTTTGGAGAGTAGTGTCATTGTTGATTCAGAATATTGAGTATAATAGTTGAACACTACTCTCCAACGGACTAGTGAGTGAGCATGAAAGTGAGAGAGCGACGAAGCACTCACCTGTGCAAGATACAAATAGCGGTGAGAGTGCAAAATACACAGAAACATCTTAGCCCTACTGTTCTCGATTAAGCACCCGCCACATCAATGGCACCGAACCAAAAACAGCTTTGAGTCTGCAAGAAGATGCTTGTTCCATAGTGCCCCAGGCAATCTCTGTATGTCAAACTTTGGCTCCTCTTCTCACATCTCACTTCATCTTGCTCTCTCACAGTGTATAAAACAAGCTGCGCGTATACCATTGACCATCTCAAGGAATACTTGGCTCAAGTAAGCATCGTTCACTTTTTCACTCCGAGACTTTGCATTGATTTAATAAGGTCTCCTGTTGACGTCTATCAGCCTCGCCATCACCTTTCGCTCGTGCTCGCCGACAGGAAACTAGAAGTGGAAATTGTCAAGGCATTTACTCCATTCACTAACTCTGTTGCCCTCCTCGTTGACGCACTGAATAGCGGGCGTAGTATGGGACTTGCTGACCGCTTCATACTCAAATTGGCGGACCGTAGAATCAACGAATGGTGGAATAGCGAACTAGAAAAGGAGTATCAATCGAATATGAGTAAACATGAAGCATCCTTTGACCTCGACGACCACTACAAGGATAGGTTGCCATGGATGCGATTATTTACGTTGTGGGAAATATCAATGCATTCACATATCAAGCAGCGCGAAGCTTATGGTTGTTTGAATGAGACCCAGGCGTCTGGGTTGATTCCTCGTTTTTTTGGTGTGGCAAAGATTGACATGCTGTCGATGTCTCCACATCCATCTTCAAGTCACATTGATGGCCTCCTCCTCGAATATATTCCTGGCCGTTCGATGGCAAGATTTAGGCCCGGAATCGATATCACGTTTGAGGAGGCTGAGCTTATCTCTCAGCGTATCCTCGAGCTCGGACGGCGGCTCCGCCGCTTTGGTGTTCTCCACTGCGACGTCCATGTCGGCAATATCATTCTTCGAGAAGAGAATAACTTTCCTGTCTTGATTGACTGGGGTTGTGCTTCAATCTCGGGTGCTGATCTCCCGTTGCATGAACGATGGAATGATCCAATTGTTTGGACAGATTTTCACAGAGACATACGCACTTTACTTCGGACTGGACTTTACTACACAGGACCAAATGATAAAGCCGTACGTCCCACCATCACAGCGGGCGGTATAAGGCATCGCTTCAGGACTCCGGTGATGACGAAGGGACATCTTGGATGTGCGCGAGGAAGGTCGCGGTCAGCGCAGGCAAGCGACGATGAAATCTCGACTTAGATCACACGCGGAACTGGAGTTCTGGAGTTCAACGAGAGGAGTTGATTATCATATATGTAAGGATAGAATATACTATTGTGCTCACCTGGAGTTCAACGAGAGGAGTTGAACTCCATGTGGGCGACTACGATCCAAAAATCTCCAATGGTTTGTCAATGTTAGCATTCGTAGGTCTTGATAAGATAAGAGCGAGGAACTTCTAGTGAGCACTTTTGTCAGGTGAGCGATGAGGAAAGCGAGCGACTGGGGTGAGAAGTGTCTTATCAATGTGCAAAATCGAGTATTGCATCTCTATCTGCAGAAGAAAATGCCCTCTTCTATGATGAAGACATGAGTGTAGATGCCCGGCATGGTTTGCGATTCAAAGTGAAGGAGGGCATCAAGACTAGAAAAATGGATGATCCCTGCCCGATGGAGTAAAAATATTAGTTATCAGACTCTTGAAGCCTTCCCAGAAGTCTGTTGTTCATTTTCATGGGATGTTGAGGTTGAATGGACAAAGTATAAAGAACCCAGCTGTGTCAGGTGGATATGACAGTAAGATCCTAGTGACCACACTCACCACATGGTGGGGTGCGACTAACCCTACTCCAGATGTCCAATGCAACGTGTACACTAGGAGCATGATGATGTTGAACATCGTGAACCCAACAATGTGGGGGTGAAAATGGATGGGACAGCAGCAAATGCATGGTCCTCCTTTATACTGGTGATGTCATGCTGTAACCAAGAAGAGTAAGCTGATACATTGGAAACCATTACATGCTTCCCCAATATGATCATTAGCATGATCTTGGAAATGGAAAAGGGCGCCAAAAGCGCCCACATTATGTGGTTGTGGTTGTGGTTGTGGGTTTTTTTTTTTTTTTTGAGGGGCATGATAGCACCTGGCAAAATCTGCTATTGCAAAGGGTAGTTGATGACTTTGATCATACAGAGTACCCCAACAGTGCTAGAGAGGAAACCTGGGGCCTGGTGTCTTCAATCATTATAACCTCATCCTGGTTGACATTAGTCAAGTGATATGACCCAGTGGATGATAATGCTGTTGAGTCAGCAAGCAGCTTGTTGATATAGGCAATGTTAGTAGGGTGTCTACCTGTTTATGCATTAATTTGTACATTATGCTCATTATCAAGCCTTGTATCTATCAAGACAGATGTGAAGTATCATAGTAAATGTTGTCTTTGCATTTGTAATAATATTCTTGCAGTAACAACCAGGCATGTATGTCAGAAACATAGGTGGTACTCAGGTCTTGCTATGCTATACATTTCATGTAAACTAGTAATGTCATAATTATGAGCGACAATACTAGTTAAAGAAGCACATGTCTCAAACCTTAGCATTGGCTGCATTTCCAAAAATCAGACTCACCACTAGCCCATAGCAATGGGATTCTGTGCTAATATTTACTGTGTTGAGGCCAGTCCAATAATACAACTTCCAGTAATGAATTCCAGTCTGAGCTTATCACAGTCTAACCATACTTGGCATAGGTTCTCTTAGCAACTAATTGTTACAACCCCACCACACTCTCCTGGTAGGGCCACATCAACCCCCCAACTTTTTCCTTTTCCAATCTCTGACATCACTGATCTGATCACCAAGATCACTAAGCTTCCCTGAGTAGAATACAATGCACCTGAAAATCCTGCATGAACTTCAGCACCTGAAACCATTGTCAGATCACTCCCAACACCCCAAATTATCACTCACACAATTACTCCAAAACCAATCACTGCTGGCAGCCAATACTTTTTCTTCAGAAAATAGAGAAAAAGAAATATGTCATGTCATTTCTTGTGCACCTGTTTCTAAGGGGAAAAGGCATGAGACAATGGAAAATGCCTTCTTCCCTTGACAATATATGCACAAGAAATGGCATGACACATTTCTTTTTTCCTATTTCCCAAGGAAAAAGTATCAGCTGCCAGCAGTGCATCATCCACACAATCACCTGCCACTCAATCACCTCTAATGCACAATCATTCCTGACACTTAAGACATCCCATAAGTACTTAGAGAAGGCCTCAGTAGTTGGTATGGTAGTCTGAATATTCACAATAGGTTGCTCAGTTTCATTTAGCTTTTCCTTGCTCTCTCTGCATCTCTCTGTTCCTACTTCAATCATCTCCAAATTAATCTCCTTTCTCTCTCTTGACTCTTTTGTCTTGTCTTGTCTCCTCTTTATTTCCTTGACTCTTTCCAACTCATTGGTTCTCTCAAGTCTCTGTTTCATTTTGCTCACTACTCTACTCAACTCAACTCAACTCTGACTCCCAATTCCATCTGGCTCATATTCTCTTTCTCTGTTCTCTTCTCCTTCATCTCCATATACTCCATTTCAACTCTCTTTCTTTGTTTCAACTCCATACTACTTCCTCTCTTATTCTGTATTACTTGTTTCTCTTCCTTTCTTTCAGTCTTTATCCTTTATCTCTGATTTTCCTATTTTACCTATCATTTCCTAACTTTCCTTCCACTACTCAGAACTCTGGCACTTATTTCCAGCACTCACTCCTTAACTCCATATAAGTCTTCCTTCTTGGCATGACCCAACTAGTAGGTTCCTGCTCAACAGAGTGAGTTCCTGAGTTAGCAGGACTTAACAGTAATTCAATATACTTCATGTTTCCTTCCACTTTCCATGCCTTTTTGCTTGAATTCATCTGCTTTCTGCTGCCTTCATCAAACTCCTCAATGGCTAAACCATGAGAACAAATTTCCAAATTAGTTGGACTATGGAAATCTGATGAAGCCCTAGTCAAAAGTGATCCAATTCACACAGCCCCATGATCTGGTAATCATGTGACTTGTGACTTGTGACCATGATATTAGTCACACCAGTCACACTGAGTGACAATGTCACACTGTGATGTTATACATGACTTGACTTCAAAATATTTTCTACTAACTGGCAGAGTGGCTCCTTAGACTTATTCTCTTTGAATCACTCTCTCTGCCAGGTTAACACCTTATTATTTGTATCTATGTTACATTTATTAATATATCTTTGGATCTCCCTCTGCTAGCTGTGTAAATGAGCTATAGCCTCCAAAGATTGCCCTTATAGTAATATATCAAAGCCATGGCCTCATTATAGGACATGTTATATGTTAGGTAGGTTCCACTAACCCAGAGGCTCACTTTATTAAGCAGGAACTTACTAGTTGGATCTCACCAAAAAGAAGACTTGCATGGAGATAAGGTGGTTTTCATTGGAGGGTTAGCATAGAGAAAAAGTAAAAAGAAAGAAAGGGATCAAGGAATTGCAAAAAAAAAAAAAAATAGAGGGCAATAGAAAACTGGAAATGCAGTTAGAGGATTGAGGAGCCAAGACAGAAGAAAAATGGAGTTGAACTAAATCAGAGATAGAGCAAAAGTACTTATAAAGTGTCTCAGGCATTAGGAGTGATTGTGCACTAGAAGTAATTGAGCATTAGTGAGATTAAGTGGCAGGACAATTATATAGGAGTTAGGTCTTGCAGGACAATCATGCAAAGTGGTGTTTGCAAGGTGTTGAGAGCAATCTTATGGTGATGCAGAAGAGCTGTAGTTATTTAGAAAACTGTAAAAGAATAAAGTGAGATTTGGTATGGCTCCACCCTAAAGAGTCTGAATAAGTCATGATAGTAACAGCAACACATGGCAACCATTAGCAATGAACAAGAATAATATTAGCAAACTATATAATGTATGTGCTAAGCAGCTTAGAAAGCATTAGCCAATGTGTTTCAGATGTTTCACACTTGTCACAACCCACTTACACTCTCCAAGATAGGACTATCCCAACTCTCACTTTTTTCTCTTCTGACTTCTGAGATCATTGATCCAATTACTAATATCACTAAGCATCTATGAATAGGCCACACAACCTTGATACCTCAGAACAATCACAGCTCTTTGTGTCCTATTATAAGAAGATTACTTTCAATATCTTATATGAGCCCCTCTGCATAATTATCTTAGAAGATCCAACTCATGATCACTTTGCTGCCTTATCCAGCCTCAACCTCACTTTGCTTGATTAAGGCCTTGTTTTTCAGAACTCAATGTTTGAATTCAGTATCAATCTTGCTTTGCTCAGTTAAAGCTTTGTTTTGCATAACTTAATTTCTCTTCATTTGAATGATTTATAATTACAATCTCAAGTGATATATATTAGTACATTAATAACAACAGTCAAGTAAGCTAAGAGTAATAGAAGTTGGTAAAAAAAATTCATTTGTTAAAAGTTATACATACATTTGAAAGATATTTTATATGTATATTATAAACAACAGTCAAGTTAGATGCTAAAATTTATAGAAATTAGTTATAAAAAGTAGTATTATTAAAATTGACATTTAAATTTATAGATCATGGACAATTTCTTGATAGATAATATTTGGAGTCCTTTGTGATGTATTTTCTAGTGATAAAATCACCTTAATACAATCTTCTAATGTGCATTGAGAGAGTGCAACATAAAGTTGACTATGTGCAAAAACTGGTATTTGCAGATTCAATCCAACATGTTTGACTAATTGCTCTTGATACTGGTTAATAGTCATAGCAAAGGCTAAACAAGCTGGAAATTGTCTTCTTTTTATTGGAATAGGTAAATTCTGTTTAGAAATATTAAGATTGACTTTTAAAATCATGACAGTTGATCCTGCAAACTTAGCAGCTACACTAATAATGCAACATTGAAGAACTCTGGTGTTAATATAAGTGATGATCATTCTTGTTTCATTGCAAAGCTCTCTGGTTAGATCTAAATTCCTAAGTAGCATTACAGAAATACTAACTTTTAGAGAGAGTCTAGCTAGTAGAAAATTGCCAGCTCTCAAAGAGTTGAGATATTTCATGAGATATAATGCAAGGCCATTAGCATTTGTGTCATTATATTGAATAGAGTCTGCACTTTGCAAGATTTTTTCTTCTTCTAAAAACTTGTATATAACTTCTAAATTAATATCTTCTATATCAGAGTTTTTACTAGAAAAGATAGTCTAGTCCAGAAAATACTGATCATTTTGATAGTGATTGATATTAAGATAAGTGGAAGCAATCAACCTTGTGATGGAATTATTATGGCAGATCAAAGTGTCAGGCAGCTATATTGTTTTTCCAGGACTTAGATTTTTTCTAGCACTAACATTAAATAACCAAGCTGTATAAGCTATGTTACCAAGAGTTTGATCCAATCTCATGTTTTCAACCAAATAGTAAACTTGGATGGTGATTCCAAAGTCTACCTCTCTTAAGTGAAGCAGCAATCATTTGCTATCTAAGCCCTCATTGAATGACTGGAAGAGTTTGTCAAAAATCTCCTCTAAAAACTATAGTCACTCCACTAAAAAAGATGTTTTTATCTAGAATATCTTTCAATGGCATTTTTGTGCTGCATTAAAACTTCATCCCAAATGACCACTTTAGTATGAAGCAGCAATTGAAACAAATGTGTTTCTCTTTTAATGTTGGCAATAAATATATCTAGTGCAGGAATGGAGATTTTGAATCTGAAATAAGCAGCTCTACTACCTTCCAGTAGTAAGGCAGCAATTTCAGATAATGCTACACATAATGCAATAGCTCCATTGGCACAAATAGCAGAAGCTAAAGTATTTTAGACAAATGTGGATGCATATTATCCTCCTCAAATTGCTGTTTACAGAGTCTATAACAGCATTGAAGGTCTCTAGTTGTTTAGTATTAAATCTGGCCTTATTTTCATCCACTCTCCTTTTTAACTCTTTAGTATTATAAAGTATTATAACTAGTTTCTTGCAAAAGCCTATTCTTTACATTTGTTTAATAAGTATTAAAGTCAACTTTGAATAAATAGGTCAAATACCTAGTGCTACATTTTAGACTTGTTGAGGTTCTGGCATATTAGGAAAGGCTTTGAGAGTTTGGCTCAAGTTGTCATTGATAAGATGAAGACCATATTTGTAGATATTAGTTTCTGTACTGCCTGATATGTTGTAATCTGTGCTGAAGGTCATCACAAATGAAATGCTTGAATTCATTCATAGAGCTTCAGGAGTAGTAGAGTAATGATACATCTATCTCAATAATGAGACAAGATAAAGTTATTAATCATCAAAAAGTCTGAATAAAACAGACTTCTGCTGAAAACTGTAGGCAAATGACATAGCCAGAACCACCTTAAAAAGCCCTCTCCATATTATGTTAGATCAGCTTTGTTAGTGGCCTAAATATTAAGAAATTAGTTTATTAGTATTTTAATCTAATACACACCCAAATCAATCAAGTGACATGTGCACCCAAATTAGTCATGTGATTATGATCATGTGACTATGCTCAGGTTTTCAAAGATCAGGTAACTTAAAATAATATAAATAAAGGGGGATTCTGTGACATTCAGCAGATTGCTAATTGCTTATGCTCAAAATCCCCAGGGAGTGGATATCTTAGGCCCAAGGCAATAGTATACTTTAGGTTAATAGTTTGATATACTTTTTGGACCTTCTTTTGGTGTAACTAAGGTTGCATTGACTGAAAACTCAATAAACTCTATTACTCACTTATATATTTCATAAAAGTACTTTATGAAGTGTAATTTAGCCCCAGGAAAGAGGGAGTTAGAAAAAATAGAGATGAGAATGGATGCAATAAGTAAAATAAGGCAGAGATGAAAAAAGAGTTTAAGAAGAGAGAAAAGATTGATTCAGGAAGGAGACAGAATAAAATCAGTAGAAATAAAGATATGGAGGAGACTGAGAGTAAATAGAAAGACTAAGAAAGTGTGAGCAATATCAAAACTACTATACTGACTATGAAACTACTTTTTAAATACCTGTGAAATGTTTTACACTTTAGGAGTAATCATGCACTGGAGGAGATTGAGTGTTAACATGATTGGGTGACAGGATGATTGCATGGAAATTGAAAGTTGCAGAGTGATTATACTAACTGAAATTCATGTGGTATTGGGAGTGATTTGGCTCTGTCAGAAAAACTAAGCATTGTTTAGTTGTCAAGGGGTGGTGACTTTGGAAAAGTCTAGTAATTAGATCAGTGATGGTCAGGTATTGTCACGACCCCTTCCGGAGTCCCCCGGAACAACCCCGGGACCTCACCCGGGACCCTCTCCACAACA
>QLON01000285.1:0-17107 GCA_003313675.1 Termitomyces heimii | reverse complement strand
CTTCATTATCATTATCCTTTAGTTTATGTTGGCTCCAACGTTGTAACGGTACTCATCTATGGCTTAATACTTCCATGTCAGTGACATGTTTTTTTATTTGCGGTTTCAAAGTAGAATAAAGGCCTTGCTGGTAGGAAGAATGATGTCGACTATTGGAATACATATCGCAGCTTTGATTCTATGAATTTTCCTTCAAGAACATGTTTTGATTCACATGCTTTATATTTATTTAGCCTTCAGTTGACGCAAAAAAACTCCACCCAATTGTATTCCGCGTGCACTTTTGATGGGGCACGGCAGGGGTTTCAAACATCAGATATTGTTGGAATAGACGTCACCACGACAAGCACTCAAGACGCCGAGCCAGAAACCACTCTTCACATTATGACGGGCACTCTTCACACTGTAATAGGCCAAGGCACCGTGCCCCTCCACACTTAAACAATGGACGAAATAACATATATAATCGGACATGTAGATACGACATCCTCAGTCACTTATATGAGACTGAGAGTGAGCAACTTAAAGTACTTTATACCTACGAGTAACTGACTATATATCGACAGTATCAATATTGATAATAACTCTGTATAGGTACAGTTTACAATACAGTCACTTATACGAGACTGAGGTATCAATATTGATAATAAATAAACCTGTATAGGTCTAAATAAGGGGTTCGAACTCTAATGGATATAGTCAGATATAGCTCGCCACAAAGAACATTTTTTGTGTTGCATGTAGATATCTTGACTTGACATTCTGTTAACATGCCCTTGGGCAGATCTTCTAGTAGCACATAATCGCCTAAACAAATGAGCCGACCACTAGCCCACGAGACTATAGAGATATCTTGGACGATTATTTTTTTCAAGGTGGTGCCGCCAGATTTTCCAGTGTCGTTGGCAAGTCATCATGAAACTGAGCAAATAGATAGGGTCATATACCTCTTCAAACATCTTATCATAATCTCCATTGTAAACTGGCTGAAAAAATCCTCAAAAAATACTTAGCAAGCGAGGTGATATCTAATTGACAAACAGAGGTATAACATAAAATTGGCTTGTGGATACACGCAATCTTTGAAAACGTGCACAGGCAAGACCAAAACACGTTCTTTGTTTTTATCCCACAAGGCTGCAAGGCTGCAAGGACCAGAGCAAAAATTCCCCTGTTTTGTTCCCGGCAATTTGCCACTTTTACACTGTTATCAAGGTTGAAAAGGTAGAAGCGTTGTCCCATGCTTCGCCATCAGTCTGGTATTCAAGCACTTCAAGTCGAATATGAAGGTCTAGCGTTGACCCTTGAATAATTACGGGTACTTTTGGGACTCCGAATAAAAATCAAAGCGCCCCGACATTTTGAACGACAAATGCTTATTTGCTTAGCCGTCCCAGAGACCACCACTCTGGGCCAATGCCAAAATGATGGAATCCTACTCTACTTGCCTTCGGCCTTCGGCCCTGAGCTCCGATGTTTCCACTTTACCTTCATCTCCTCGCACTTGTGACGCCCAAACTCCACAAGCATGCCCTCTATGGCTTATGCACTTTGGGCAGGACCACATCCCTGTAACCGCGCTCCCCACTCGCCCTTCCTCCATCACTCTCTATCTCCCCAACCCCGTCCAAGCACCCATAATCTACAACGCACTCTCCACCTCCGCTTGCATCCTGTCGACGCCCTCCACTCCCTTCTCACGACCTTGGCCTCCTCCTTTGAATACATGCTTGTGCTCTCATGCACGCCCATTTGCACGAGCGCTTTGAACAGCTTGAGACCAATCGTGCACTGCACCTGCAGTGCGTCATACACATCCTGGATGGACATTGGGTGCACGACAAGCCCATCAGTCTTGGGGAGGGGTTCTGATGCGGGAACCAGGGCGTGGTAGAAGAGATTATTTTCGTGTGAGATCATGGGTGATTGGAACGTCATCGTGGAGGTCAATCCTGGCTCGCGGTAACCTTCCTGCATCTTGCCTTGCTCTTGCTTCCATGTCTGCACCGTCCAAGCCTGCGTCCAGCAAGGACATCATTGGTTAGAAGGTGTGTTTATAGGTTCATTGCGATTTGTAATTCTGACTGTTTGCAGTGACTGCTGCCATGTTTCTAGTCTGTCCTAAGCTTAGACTCACATCATATCAGGTCACTGACTTTGTCGCAATGCGTACGTTTCCCCAAGTATTTCCAAATCCCATCTAATTCTCCTCTTTGTATAGGTTTAAGCGCCCGTGTTGCCCATCTCCTTCCGCAGTACATACTCAACAGACTTCACATTTCAAATAAGGAATAGATGGATTCCACAGGACGTACATTGCCTGTTGCAATTGCAATCTCAACCGGCACTGCATAGACAGACCGTGACCATTCCTTTAACCCCGCATACGTACCGAGTACACGCATTGTCTCGGTTTGGCACTTTGGACCTGCGATTACTTGAATTAGATGAGGATAGGGTATGGTGAGGGTTACAAGTACCATACATACTATTCATGAGTAACAACTCCTTTTCGCACAAGCAAGCAGTTGGTTCGCACCCGTCCAATATCCTCTGATCTCGATTCCGCGACCATGATTGGGAGTATGATCAGCAGCGTTCGTATGCAGCGCATTTTGAACGGGAGCGATCATTTGCCTATGGTGACGGGAGAGTAAATATGACGGAGTGGTGTGACGCGTTTGTCATTGTTTCGTCTACAACCGCGTTTTTGCGCATCTTATGTTCTCATCAGAGCTTCACGTGTAAACCACGATATCAAAGAAGCAATTTCCTCTCTCTAGTGGTTTTCCTCGCCTTCTGTTATGTTGTGCAGGACCGGTCTCGGGAACAGAGTGACACGGAGAATCTCGGGACTAAAACAATGAGTAACCTCAGTGAGTTAATAGCACTGAGTGTAGTATTCATAGCAATGTACCTAAAACAATGAGTACTACAATATATGGGTGAGTGTAACGTAACGAGAGCGAAACGATGACTTACACCTCAGTGAGTTAATAGCACTGAGGTGTGATGTGGACAATAGCCGGCATATTGTAACGGTTTCGTAAGCCAACACCTCTTCGGATGTCCAGTTCTCTGCCGGCCTATTAGTCTCAGATTTTCTCTCTTTGTCCTCTTATATGATTACTCAATTACCCGCTCTCCGCATACATATAAATAAGTGTAGTTTTCTGTGTAGAGGACAGCTTTTCACAATATTAGGACTTAAACCAGTTCTATCGTGAGGCTAAAACCTTCGTGTGACGTAACACTACTCTATCGGGTAGCCTTCCGTTACATATTTTGAACTTCAAAAAGCCCTAACAACCTTACAACCAAAACTATCGACTCTCGCGCCATGGGTAACACCTGGTCTGATCAACCGGAACTGTCCTAGCCGTGAGTCATCACAACCAACATGTCTACTGATAGCAATACTCGCAGGTACAACTTTTGGCGACTGCGACCTGGAGTTCCAGTAACAACAAGGGGTCCAGTATACAGGCTGGGAGAACAGCCTGAAGAGCCTGGTAGAATAATCTCACCAGATGTATCCGATGTGGAAGGATGGGGAGAACCCAACCCAGGAGAAGTGGCCACTAGCTCCGAATTGACAGAGCTCAACGAGGGGCAGGGTCAGCTTGAACCCCGAGAAAGGGAGACATCCTACCTGGAAGGTGGAGGCCAATCGGCTCATGAGACAAGTCCAGGATACCCACTGGGAAGTCCTCCTGATAATATTGACCTGGGAGAACAAGAGGCGCCCATTCAGACAATGAATGAGGAGCCCACGCCCAACCAGGGAAGAGGAGAGAGACTTCAGTTGACATGGGAACAATCTGATACAATAGCATTAGCCCGCAATAAGTTAACTAAAGCTCAGAATGAATTGGTTGAAAACCGCATGAAAGTACTAAACATTCCCACTGAGGGAGTTGGAAACCAAGGCGAAGGAAGCTCTGGTACAAAGGGAAAAGGAATAGATCCCCGTGAGTGGGGACAGCTCTATTCAATAAATGAGAGAGAAATGAATCCAAAGGTACAGGAACAACTATGGAAGGAGAGTAAGACCAAGTGGCAGCAACTGGATAAGAATCAGGACAGGAATAATACTGACCACAATCATGACCTGGATATGGAGGATTACAGTGACGAAATTGAGACATCGGAATTGGAAGTTGCTGTCAAAGCGGGGCAATCCCACAACAAGAAACAGGACAGGATAGCTGACCTGGAACATCAGCTCCGAAAACTGAAAAGGGAGTTAGAAAAGGAAAAGAGATATCTGAAAGAAAACCATCAGGCATTGGGCATTTGGAACCCCTATCCAGTGAATTGGGAGAGCTTATTGACCGGGTCACAAACCGACAATTGGAAGCTGAGAAAAAGGGGAGAAATTATGAAACCAAGGAAGGAAAACCTAGCACTTACATTGGAAAGGAAAGTGCACTGGGGCAGGCCTTTCGGAGACTCAGAGAAGACATTGACCTGGATTCGAACCCTGAGTCATCTCTGAGTGAGGACAGTGAGAGCGACAATGAGCCACTGCAGGCACCCCAACAAAATTTTAAGAATAAAAAGGAAGGGAGAAAGAGGACCAGGGTTGTTCGCCCAGAATGGTATCCTACTCTTATTAAGCCAACTCCTCTGGAGAAATATAACGGCGAGCCCAACCTGGAAACATTCCAGCAATTTATGACTCAGAGTGCTTCATATCTAAAGTTTGGATATGTACCAAAGGATCACCATGTACTGATAATATCCAATTTCCTCAAAGGAAGAGCATGGACCTACTATTCACGAGTAGCATCCAGAGCTCCTGAAGAGTGGTCACTGAATGATTTCTTCACTGGGCTCTTTAACAAGTGTTTCCCATTGGACTTCAGAAACCAACAAAGAGAAGTCCTTAGGAATTATACACAAGGAAAGCTCACAGTTCGGGAATATGCTGCAGGACTGGAAGAGTTGTTCATGGTGATTGGACACATAAATAACAGAGAAAAGATAGTTAAGCTATTCAATGGCCTCCACAAGGGAGTACAGAAACAACTGTATCTGATGGGATTGAATCCTGAGACTTCTGAGTGGGGTGAAATTATAGAGAAGGCAAATTATGTCGAACGAGCAGATTCATTGGATTGGGATGACAGGAACTCATGACAAAATGAAGGAAATAGTACTCGGAAATCAGATGGCCCAAATCCAGGCAAAACCATGGAAATGCCTGGATCTACTAGTAAGCAACAGGATAAGCCCCAAACCCCCTTTGGATGGAGGAAAAGCTCACCTTTATATGCAACAATGAAAGGACAGTTCTCTGGAAGAAACCATAATTATCAGAGGAAGAATAGTTCACCTAAGGTTGGAGATGTCAAATCACCGATGACAGAAGGAAACAAGCATAGGCTTACCAAAGAAGAGGAGGCTGAATATTGAGCTGCTGACAAGTGTTTTAACTGTGGAAGAATAGGGCATTTTAGTCGTAATTGTCCACAATTAAAGACAGTCAAATCAACCTCTGATAAACCTCCAGGAATGAAATCATATAGTATTCATGTTCCAACAGAGGATTCAAAATGGGGGAATGAACTAAATGATACCACTGCAGACTTTCAAGTATCAATGGCCTCCTTTGAGCTAGAAGAGTCCGAAGTGGAGGATGATTCTCAAGGGTATGAGACAGAGGCTGAGGAAACAGATGATAGCCTGCTTGAGCTTCAGACAGAGTCAGAATTTGAGGAAGAAGAAATACCATTTGGTGGAATGATCCTTCACCCTGACTTTGAAGAAGAAGATGAATCTGAAGGAAACATTGAGGTTGCGTTGGGAACCCCCCAAGGATTTGAGGAAACCTACCCAATGGACATTCCCAATGGGGATGAAAAGCTTTATCAGCTCTGGATAGATGAAGCTTGTCGGGAAAGACCCTGTGAATTAGGGGAAGCGGAGGCACATAAATTGGAGTATATGTTGGAGGCTATGCAGCCTTATCCAGGAGATCCGTTAAATGTATTGCAATTGAAGGGGCCCAGGTTTTTGGTGGAGGAAATAGCAATAGATGACTTGTGCCTATATGATAGGGTTAGAAATAGTCAGTTTATTGTGTCAAAAGCTTGGATAGCTGGCCCAAATGCTCAGATAGGAAGGTGGTATGCCGACTTGTGCAGCCAATCAGCTAACCTCCTACCATCACAAAACCCTAGATTTGACAGTACCCTAATCTGTGATGTATGGGCTTGGAATGCCGTGCAAATATTAGGATTGGGTGCACCTTATTTAAGTAATGAAGGACTATGGATGGGACTAGTCCGGGGACAGTTTGATGTATTCCCTAGCAGTGATGGAAACTATGAAATTTGGGACCAACATATGATGTTTCAAGTGACTATACCAGGAATACATTTACACAACCGTCACTTTGATTTGGTATCTTGGTATCAAGTAAAGCTAAGAAGAGCTTTTGACCAGCTAGAGAGGGGAATTATTGGCTCTGACAAAGAGGGGGATTCTAACAGTGACTCAGATGGAGATATAGCACCTCTATTAGAGGCTGGAATATGACCTTTAGATGAGTTGGATGAGACTCTATCAGAAATGGCAAGGCTAATCAGAAGATGGGAAGAGTAAGATTCACAGAGACAGAAACTCACCTTCATGTTATTGAGTTGAATGGCCAGCAAGTGGAGGCAGGAACTTATCCTGCTCTTCAAAGAAATACAGCTCGACGGAAGGTGGAAACACGGATGGTTCCAAAACCAGTGGTCATTGTAGTTAAAATCAATGGCCATCCAGTGCGAGCCCTGATTGACACTGGATCACTAGGCAATTTTATGTCAACTACTGCAGCTGAACAACTCAAAGTTGATAAACAAGAGTTACCAGAAGCATTACCTGTCCAGATGGCGGTGCAGGGTTCTAGATCTAAAGTGAACTATGGAGCATCAGCTAATCTTATATATCAGAGGATTAATTGCATTCAATATTTTGATGTGATGAATCTCAACAGTTATAACTTGATACTTGGGACACCTTGGTTATATCAACATCAAGTGACAGTAGGACTGAATCTGTCTCGAGTAATAGTAGGAAATATTACTCCATGCAACATGGAGGGGCCAGGAGTCACCCGATTATCATTCCAAAATGTTCAGATACTAGAAGATAGTCTAGAAAAAGCTTGAAATGAACTAAAGGAGTATGCTAAACCACTATGTAAACCTGCAAATGATACGCCTTTGCCACCACTGAGAGCAATAAATCATGACATACCTCTAATTGATGAAAATAGGATATATCCTTGGAGACCATCTCGCTGCCCAGAAGCCTTGAAACCTCAGTGGGATGAAAAGAGGGCTGCATATATAAAAAGTGGTCAGTGGGAGATAACCACTGGGTCAAATGCAGTACCTATGATGTTCTTGAGAAAACCAGGGAAACCAGGAGAACCACCTAGACTGAGAATAGTGAGTGACTTGAGATCACGCAATGCCAATATATATAAAAAGTCATCCCCATTACCTGATATAGAAGGGATCTTACGTCGAGCTTCAAAGGCAAGATATAGGTCCATTATTGATGGACAGGATGCATATGAACAGATTCGGGTCAATCCTGATCATGTTAGCCGTACCACAATGACAACGCCAGATGGAAATATGGTTAGTTATGTAGTGCAACAAGGAGATTGTAATGCACCAGCAACGTACCAAGCACTGATGAACTATTTATTTGCCCCCTACCTGGGAAGATTCTTGGATATATATCTAGATGATATAGTCATTTATTTGAATGACCTGGAAAAACACATAAAACATGTCAAATTAGTCTTGGATATATTGAAGCGAGAGAAATTATATCTTAGCGAAAGAAAGCTGCAATTTTTGTGTAAGGAGTTGAAACTCTTGGGTCATGTCATAGATGGGCAAGGTATCCAAATGGACCCTGATAAGGTGGATGCTTTACTAAAATGGAAAACGCCAACTAACAGAGACTTACTTCAAGGATTCTTAGGAGCTGCTGGGTACTTAGCAGAAGACATTGACAGGGTGCGAGTTCCAATGGGCATCTTACACTCTATCACAGGAGATACAGTCCTATTTTGGTGGGATCATACCCACCAACGAGCATTTGAAGACATTAAGAGACTTGCCCTAGTTTGCCAGAACCACCACCGAAAGCCTCTAGACTATGAATCAAGAGCTCCACCAGTAAATATGATAACAGATGGATGCATGACAGGAATTGCAGGGGTAATCAGTCAGGGAAAAGATTGGAAGACGGCAAAAGTGGCTGCCTTTTTTTCAGCAAAGTTGAATCCAGCCCAGCAAAACTATCCAGTACATGAAATAGAGATGCTTGCAGAGGTAGAAACCATGCTGAGGCATCGAGACATTCTGCAGGGCATCAAATTTAAGTGGTTTACAGACCACAAAGGGTTAATTCACTTGTTGAATCAGAAAAACTTATCAGGGCAACAGGCCTGCTGGATGGAGAAAATAGCTGAATTTGATTTTGAGGTGGAGTATGTACCGGGTTCAGAAAATATACTATCAGATGCTTTATGTAAACTATACTCAAATGAGCAACCAGGCACAGTCAGGTCAAGGAGTGAATACACTTATCATGATGTTATAAATAATGATGGATTGGATAACCATCTGGTCTCAATGCCAGTGCTAGTGGGGGAGGAAGGCCATAACGCAGTTCTCCCAGCCACAAGGAAAAGTGTGACAGCAACTCATGGAAACAGGATGAGGAATGCAGAACCTGCAGAAACAGGGCGGCCTGAAACTGCAATAGAGTTTGCAGCAAGGATGAAGAAAAGTTTTGTTCTTAAAGGCCCTAGAGAACAAAAGGAGGGCGAGAGTAAGGATAAGAAAGACACATCCACAAAGTTAACTATCACACTGCCAGCGAGACAAGATAAAAGGTTACCTAAAGATGATGCTCCACTCTATCAGCAAAACATGATCTCGGAACAGAGCGAAAAAATTCCTGTTTCATCGGAAGAAAGGGGAATAGAACAACAGAATGATGAAAACTTATCTAAGAGATCACTGGCCTTGGCTGAGCAAATAGCAGAGGCTATGCCAGTGTCACTAGAAGAATTATTAGGTGGAGGGCGAGAACCGCTAGACCTGATGGCTGAGCTTAAAGGAAAGTACAGTGAGGACAATCTTTTCAAGAAAATATTGGAAGGACCAAAGGCATATAAAAACTTCGAGGTTACTGATAATGGAATCATATATATTAAAACAGATAGAGGAAGACTACTATGCATCCCACAAGTAATTGTGAAAGGACGGAGTCTACGAGAAATTATAATAGCTGAGGCTCATTCCTTATTGGCCCATCTAGGAGCAAGAAAGACTCTCTTATATCTGCAAGACCAGGTCTGGTGGAAAACAATATCTCATGATGTACAGGAATACTGTAATACATGTATGACATGTAAATGAACTAAACCATCTAATCAAAAACCATATGGGCTGCTACACCCTCTTGTGGTTCTGACTCAACTATGGGAAGTGATTGGCATGGATTTCGTAGGGCCCCTACCAGAATCCAGGGATAGAAATGCATCATATGATTCAATAGTGGTAATAATAGATCTACTCACCGTAATGGTACACTTAGTGGCAGCAAGAACTAATTACACAGCTCGACAAGTAGCTGAATTAGTTTTTGCAGAAGTCTATAGACACCATGGATTACCAAGAGCCATAGTCAGTGATAGAGATTCTTACTTTACCAGTACTTTCTGGACACACCTGCATCAGCTAATAGGTACCCAACTGAGGATGTCTTCTACTTACCATCCACAGTCAGATGGAGCCACAGAAAGAGCAAATTGAACAATTGTACAAATGATACGTCAATGTGTGGGGCCCACCCAAAAGGATTGGGTTTCGAAACTACCAGCAATTGAGTTCGCCATCAACCTGGCTTGGTCAGAAACCACAGGATATGCACCTTTCTTCTTGAATTCTGGAAGGATACCATGACCCTTAGTCTGGAAGTCTGCTCCCCCCACTGAATATCCAGGTGTCAGAGTTTTCGCACAAAGATTAAGAATGGCCATAATGTCTGCCCATGATAGTATCTTGGTGGCAAGGGTCAAGCAAACTCAAAATGCCAATAGGCTGCAGCAACCATGTCCATTTAAGAAAGGAGATCTAGTCTATGTATCTACAAAAAATATGTCATTCCCCAAGGGGTTAGCCCGTAAATTAATTCCAAAATATGTGGGGCCCTACCGTGTAATTAAAGACTTTGGAAACTTCTCATTCCAAGTTGAATTGCCGGCTGCAATGCTGCGCAGAGGGATCCGAAATATTTTCCATGCATCCTTGATGCATATACATAACCCTAATGATGATCGACTATTCCCAGGGAGGCTGGATGAACAGATAATAGGCAGTGACACTGAAGAATGGAATGCGGAAAAAATTGTAGCGCACAAGGGGACCAAAACCTATGCCATGTTTGAAGTACTATGGTCTGCAGGAGATAAAACCTGGATGTCATATAATCAGGTCAAAGAATTAAACCTGCTGGAAACATACTTGGACTTACTAGGTGTTGAGGATATAAATCATTTGCCCGATGGATTGGGGATTCCTCCTAGCGAGGACTCACAAACATTTTTAGGATATATAAAGATGAATAAAATTCATACCTGCACAGAGGTTCCTAACGAGGAACTAGTTACATCCTCACCCCACAACTCACTTACTATTTCAGCACTGCAACTCTGCTCAACTCACTGGCAACATAATTTAGACATGAACCCACCAGGATGACGGGGACTGCCACCACATGCTGAAGCAAGACATTTGGCCAGACACCCATTTGTCCAGCAAAATTCCCAGGACCTTATCATAACCTTATGGGACCCCACTAGGCCAGACAAGCCATCTATTTGTTTGCACCCTTTACACTTCTCCTTAATCATTCAATTCAATGAACATGTCCGAGCATCCCATGGTCAACCTGTTTGTACTAAACCTGCGGGATATGATGAAGTCGCCTACTTCTTAAACTCTGTGGACTCCTCCAAGTGTTGTTATCGCTTAGCAACAATAGGGAAGAATAATGGTGAATGGGCTTACCAGTCTAAAGCATTTCCTCCCGGATTCCTGCCCACTACCTTTATTGATCCACGATTGCAGAAACTGGTAGATACTGGGTTCATAACCAAGAATGGGGATGTAGATAAACAAACCTATGAGGACACCCTTCGCGCATGGCAGGCTCCCTCCGGCCAGAAGGTGCAGAGCACCAAACACTACCATGCCCGACAAGCAATGAAGAAGGTCAATCAGCTGCCAGGGGCCTTACCGACCAGTTATCCCTTATTGGTCTACTCTGATATGTCTTGTGGGCGTAGTAGTTGCAACTTAGAATGGGAAGATATGTATAGCCAACAGGATGGGCACTGGGATCGTCGATCAGCTTCTCCAGTGAGGCATTGTGTGCAGTCTTATGGGTCCCCAGTTCGTAATGAGTGTCAACATGCGGCGGCTCATGGTTATGTCATCCACAATCGGACTCCACCTCACAATCTAGACGAGTTCGAGCAGCAAGTGGACATTCTCAGGGAATTGCCTTGCGTGCCCATTACCCGGCCCACTGCCGTGGCTGATGGCAAGAAGCACCACCACCGCGTAAGAGCTCTCACCTCGAAGGCTTCAAAAGGAACCAAGGATTCGACCATTGGGGGATCGGCAGGAATGACCAATATTGTGATGGAAGACGGAACTAAAGTAGACCCCAAACTAGTTCAAGAAGAACTTACAGAATATGTGGATGAAGACCCCTCAGAGAAAACATCCCAATTAGAGAATTCGGGAGATGATGATGCTGAAGGAGAGGAAGAGTAGGAGGATTTCCCCTCTACTACCACCATTGATTTGAAGAAGACACCTTCCCGTGGAATCCGTCTGGAGGGCGTATGTAACGGTTTCGTAAGCCAACACCTCTTTGGATGTCCAGTTCTCTGCCGGCCTATTAGTCTCAGATTTTCTCTCTTTGTCCTCTTATATGATTACTCAATTACCCACTCTCTGCATACATATAAATAAGTGTAGTTTTCTGTGTAGAGGACAGCTTTTCACAATATTAGGACTTAAACCAGTTCTATTGTGAGGCTAAAACCTTCGTGTGACATAACACTACTCTATCGGGTAGCCTTCCATTACACATATAACAAACAAAAAGATTACTTAAGTGTGGGTCCATGACATATCCACAACACTCCCCCTCGATATGAACGTCTAAACGTCTAAAGAACACCAAGAAGTTCACAGAACCTTTCAAACTTGACTTGTGCAAGAGATTTGGTGAAAGTGTCGGCGATCATATCAAAAGTTGGAATATGATGGAGCTGGATGTGGCCTGAAGAAAGAATTTGTCGAATGAAATGAAAATGAACGTTGATATGTTTTGTATGCACATGGAATGTAGCGTCCTTTGAGAGTCGGATTGTGCCTTCATTATTGCAGTACAAATCAGTAGGTAGAGAGAATGAATAAAAGAATGAAAGATCATTCAAAAGTTTCTGTATCCAGATTATATCTTTAGCAGCATGTGTAAGTGCAACGTACTCGGACTCGGTGCTGGAGAGAGTAATGATGGGTTGTTTTTTCGAGCTCCAAGATACGGCACCAAAGCCAACAAAGAAGGCGAATCCAGAAACAGAATGACGATGGATATTAGAAGCCCAGTCAGCATCAGAGTAACCAGACACTTCAGGATCTGTACTGCCAAGAATAAGTTTCTTGCTCGAAGTGCTGCGAAGATATCTGAAGACGCGTGTGACGGCTAGCATGTGAGTGGTTTTGGGCATGTTGAGATATTGAGAAAGAGTAGATACTGCATACGCAATGTCAGGGTGTGTCATAACTGCAGCGTACATCAAGGATCCTATCATTTCACAATACTTGGTCTTCTCAGCCATGGAAAGAAGGATTGGTGAAACAGATGGGGAATCAGGGGTGAAGTTGGCTGAATGCTCTATGGGCGTGGTAGTAGTGTGAGCATCCTCGAAATTGAACCATTTGATGATTTGGTCAATATAAGCTTGTTGACTGAGAGAAATTGTGCGAGCGTCTAAGTCCTGTGTGAGACTGACACCAAGGAGCCAATTGATTGGACCAAGGTCCACGATTTCAAAACATTTGCCAAGCTGTTTCTTAATGAGGGATGTAGAGTCGGTGGAATTTCTAATAATGGTAAAATCATCAGTGGCAACTACAACAATAGTGTAGTTGTTACCGTCGATCTTGTAGAATACGGCTACATCGGCTTGACAGATTGTGTAACCAAGATCTGTAAATGTTTGGACAACTTCCTCATACCAGTGGTGTGCACCCTGTTTGGTGCCATAGAGGGGACATCTGAGTCGACATGCAAGCCTTGAATCAGGTAGGTTTCAAAACTCTGGAGGTAAATCATGGAATTGATGATAATGAGGAGGAAATTGCATATAAATAACTTCATCCTCCTTCAGGGAAGAGTTCAGGTAGGCATTTTTAACATCAGCTTGTTCAATCGCTGCTCCACGTGAGGCTGCAATAGATAAAAGTATGCAAAGTGTGGCGGCACGTACTGTCGGAGCAAAAGTCTCTGTATAATCAACTCCGAATTGCTGTTTAAAGCCTTTAGCTACAAGCCGTGCTTTGAATCGGACTATCTGTCCATTGGCACCACGTTTGCGACGTAGAACATACCGACAAGGAATGATATTGGCATCCTTGGGAGTTTCAACAATTTCCCATGTGCCTAACTTCTCGATCTGTGTGAGTTCGGCATCAATTGCTGATTTCCACTCATCTTTCTTGTTGCCAGTCAATGCATCTTTGAGTGTTGGGATGTCCTTGCTTACTGACAACGCATGTTGTATAGCTTCGGTGACCCATTCAGTTTTGATCCCTTCAATCACAACATCACTCGGCTCAAGAAGTTCAGTAGCATCAGCAATGAATGCAGATTTGATGAAATTTGCCTCTTTTGTCTTGCTTTGTCGCATGCCATGTCCATATTGATTGGAGTTGTACTGCAGGAGTCCTGATAGCGAGTTTCAGCAAGCTTTGAGATGTGGGGCATTGCTGAAAGGTGAGTTTTCGGTCTTTGGTTTATCTGAGACTTGCTGGGGTGACTTTGGCATGTTTTTAACTTGATTTTCGTCCTTTTTGACCAAGACTTGGTTTTGATCAGGGTTTTGATCAGTTGTAGAGATAGATTCGACCTTTGTGACAATTGTGGAGGCATCTGAAGCGATTTTGGATAGAGGTTTGGCTTGGGGAGTGTCCGGATTGGACTTTGACTGTGAGTCTTGCCACTCCCCCTCAATCTGGACACTGTCTGGTTTGAGGGCAGCGTTGATACTGAAATAAACGTCCCTTTCAACTGTTACAGACCGTTTACCAGGCCAGTAAATTCGGTAGCCTTTAGATTCCTCATCTAATCCAACAAATCTCCCTTTGTCGACTTTTGGTTCGAGTTTTCCAGCTGTATGTCATTTGACATAGACGAGACAACCCCATTCACGGACATGGGAGATGTCAGGCTTCTTGCCTGTAGCCATTTCATAGGGAGTTGCTGTCAGGCAGTGCTTGGGATGGTGTGTGATTTCGCAACCATACCATATGACACTTAGCTTCAGCCCAAAGATTCTTGGGTAGTCCTGCTGCAATCATCATAGCACGTACACCTTCCAGATGGGTGCAATTAGCACGCTCGGCCACACCATTTGACTGTGGTGAGTCATGGACAGTCAGGTCTCAAACAGTTCTGGCAGCATCCTGGTGTGCCTTCATCTGACCACTGGTGAACTCACCACCTCTGTCACTCCCATATGTCTTAATCGACGCATTATGGTGAGTTTTAACCCATGCCTCATAATTACAATAAGCCTGAAATGTATCAGACTTCTTTTGAAGGAATGTGATCCATTCTTCATGTGTGTAGAGGTCGATGTTGGTGTAGGTATAGAGGTGACCACCTAATGACTGGACTTGAGCTGGACCCCAGAGATCGGCAATGATCTTTTGGCCATAGTGAGTATACTCAGTCTCGCTTTCTTTTGGAAATGGCAGGCGGTGAGCTTTTTCCTTTATGCAGGCCTCACATTGCTTGGGTTCTGATGTCATGTCGAGTTCGATGCCAGTGATTGCTCCTTTACGTATGGCTTCCCGCAAGTTTCTGTGATTAATGTGCCCCATTCGATGGTGAAGTTCATTGATGGTAATAGCCTTCGAGGCAGCATTCACGGTGAGTTCTGGAGACACAGAGGTAGGTAAAGTATCAGCACAATATAACCCACGGATTGCAGGAACATGACCTATCACTTGACGTTGCAGTTTAG
Source organism: Termitomyces heimii (assembly GCA_003313675.1). Lineage (NCBI taxonomy): Eukaryota > Fungi > Basidiomycota > Agaricomycetes > Agaricales > Lyophyllaceae > Termitomyces > Termitomyces heimii. The sequence goes on along the minus strand of QLON01000285.1, from coordinate 1,758 downwards.
GACTGCGTATCACACACATTCTATCCTCAATGAGGAGAGAACACCCAGCGCAGTCAAGACATGACACAGAAACGAGGGTGAAGGCCATCTGAGGTGCATAGTAGACCTTTTTGAGCAAAATAGGGATTGATTTTTCCCCTTTCTTCATTGGCAGACAGATATGAAGGTCTCCTCTTCCAAGGGCACTGAAAATGTGTCCATCAGCAGCTCGAACAGGTTCAGGGTTGATCTCCTGATAATCTAAAAAATTTTCACAAGACGGTGAAAAGTGGCTGCTAGCACTGCAATCAATGATGATGCCAGTAGAAGGAGAGACAGCATAGGCTTCATGATTATGTCCAGATGTGACAGCGAGTGCGACATTATCATTGATGGCATGGTCAGGGGTGTCGATGGTCAAGAATGTAAGAAAAGCATAATTTTCATCTTTGTCTTCAGTCTCGATGGCATTTGCTGACTTTGATTTTTCAGCCTTGTCCTTCCCTTTTCCCTTGTGTTTCTTTAGCCACCATTCAGATGCCTTTCCAGCCATTCCGCCACCGTCCTCAAAGCATTGATCCTCGGTATGTCCATTTTTATCACAGTTTTTGCAATGACATTTGTCTTTTCCCTTCCCTTTAGGCTTAGACTTGCCTTTACCATCCTTTGATTTGCTTTTGGCCTTGGCGTGAGCTGCAACCATTGCTTCATGTTGCTGATTAATGCTGCTCTTGATAGCAGCATTATTGGCCTCCTCAGTAAGGTGCCAGATCAAATCCTGACTGGATATAGGTTTATGAACAGCACGAGCATTGGCGGATAACATCATAAGGAGTGGTTTGTAGGTGGATGCAAGTGACAGTGAAGTGCGGATATAACTTGCGAAGGAAGCATCGGACAGGGGACAGTTGATTTCGGCAAGGCATTCCTTGAGAACAACAAGGTTGGCAAGGTGTGTACGCATGTCAATCTCACCATTTTCAATGAACCGAGCATTCTGCAAGCGGGCAAGCAGGTCAGTCTTGAACATTGCACCTTTATTGCCATGGATCAAAGCAAGCTTTTTCCAGACATCAGCAGCTGTAAGTTCACCTTTGATTTGGTGAAACGTTGACTGATCAATGGTGCTATAGACAATTTCTCGGACTTGGGCTTCCTTCTGTAGCCAGTCCTCCAGTGCGTCCTCATGTTCCTCAATTTCCTTATCCGATAGTGGTGCTAAGGATTTGTCGTCACGGTAGAAGGAACCATCATGTTCAACAATCGTGACTGGTTTATGTGCAGTACCAATGACATGACGACGGAGCTTCTTTGAAGTCAACGCATTGATAACGCATTCCTGATATGTCGTCCAGTTTGATCCGTCAGCAGACAGCTTTGGGACTGTGAGTCTTGAGGACGAAATGTCGTAGGTATCTTCGGGGCCCATAACCTGTTGTGCAGGACCGGTCTCGGGAACAGAGTGACACGGAGAATCTCAGGACTAAAACAATGAGTAACCTCAGTGAGTTAATAGCACTGAGTGTAGTATTCATAGCAATGTACCTAAAACAATGAGTACTACAATATATGGGTGAGTGTAACGTAACGAGAGCGAAACAATGACTTACACCTCAGTGAGTTAATAGCACTGAGGTGTGATGTGGACAATAGCCGGCATATAACAAACAAAAAGATTACTTAAGTGTGGGTCCATGACATATCCACAACATGTTATCCCAAAGAAATTGAAAGAGGAAAAAAGAACAGATGTGAAGAGTCCATGATGACAATGAGTTT